>CM019215.1:1029756-1136144 GCA_009741485.1 Malurus cyaneus samueli
GAGAGTCCTCTAACTCCCTTTATTCATATAATTTTACACTTGTGCTAAAATATGTCCAGAAAAAAAAAATAGATTTCTTAAAATATTGGGGAAAGGATTGGATTCAGACTGACTCAAATCAATTTATCTTCAGGTGAGCTTCTGAACTGTGAAAATATTAGTCGATATATCCCAATGTAAAACCACGTATAAGTCCCTAAGATTAAAAAAAAAAATAAAACAAGCGCCAAGAGAGCTGTCTCTTGTCATCATGGGATTTTCACTGTGGGAGTTTGAACATCCTTTTTCTCCTGATTCTTTATCTCACTTACTTTTGTGTGATATGAATGTCAGAAGATAAACAGGGGCCCTTCAGCAATTGGTTGGAAAGACACTTCGATTGCCTGTCAGGATTAAAAGGCAGTCCTAAAAATCTGTAAAAAAATCTGCTGCAGTGAAAGTGGAAGAACAACAACAAAAAACCACAAAAACCTTATGCTGGCTCAAAGACAAAATGTCCTACTTAGTCTAACAGATTCTCACAGGGAAGTTAATACTGGGATGGCTTCTATGCATGGGTAACATCTTAAAATAATAAATATTGCCTTAAGAAAAAGAGTTGTGAGGATCTTGAAGCTAGCTGATGTATGTTGTCATGTCCCTCAAGGCATTAGCATCTGATGTGCTTTTAGAGATGAATCAAGCTCCAAAGTTATCCATGTACAAAAATAAGCTTTCAAACCAGCATTAAGAGAAAAAAAAATAAAAAAAAGAAAAAAAAAGAAATACTAAAAATCTGATTTTAAATATGGTCTTGATTTTTTTCCTGTTCTTGTGAACCTCTGAACCTCGTGCTCCTCAGAGGGGTGCAACTCATTCATTTCAGTGTGCAAGGAAGTATCTCATGCTAATAGAAATTTGTAAAGGTGTGAAGTTGGCAAAGGAATCCAGAGTGATTAATAAACAGCAGAGAAGAGTTTCTGCTTTTATGATCTGCATATGGTTGTCTCAGGACTTGATCCTGCTCCCAGGAGCATCAGTGAGAACTCCAGCTGAGCATTGAGGTGAGAAATATCCCCACAAATCTTGCTGCTCTGGAGTTTAGGTTTCTCAACCAGCCTTCAGGACTATTAGCTTTCAAATTTGGAATTGGGCAGTTGTTATGGAAGCAAGCACAGTGTCAATGTACATATACAAAATAAGAGAGAAAAAAAAGTCTGATTTTTCTTAATTTCATCAGGAGAGAGAGTGACAAAGACAAAAGTCAGAGGGAGCAAATCTGATGTGTCTTATCTCTCTGTTCACAAAAAGTGGTGGCTCTCACTGATGAGCTGGCCCTAAAGACAGGACTAGAAGTTATCTCTATTCCAAATTTTCTCTACCACTTTCCTGGTCATTGGTAGCTGGAGAACAAGAGGAGGTCAGACAGAAACTTCAGACTGTGGTTTACGAGCACATCATGATGTCAGGCTTCTGGAAATTTAATTAGACACACCATGCAATGTGGAATGAAAATTCTATTTGGAAAAATCAAGCTGCTTGATTTTCTCTAATTTCATCAATAATCATCATAATAATTGCCACTACTATTGTTTTTAAATTACAGTTCCAGGTAGAAAGGAAGAATTGGATCCTTTTCCAGTTAATGCTATATGTTCTTCATCTTCCTTTTTGCAGTCAAAAAGGAATAGATTCATCTCCCTGTAAATTCCATTTTATGCTAAATATACCAGCAAACTATCCTTCACATGAGAACCTTACTGCACAGGGCAGCTTGTTAGATCAAAACATCTCTGGATGTAGAAAATGCTCAAAACACGGGGGAAATAATCACAGCATCGACAAAGAGCTGCTCACGAGGGACAAGATCCCACTGGAATGGTGGAAGAGGGTAATAAAACCCAAAATTTTGGTGTGACACCTACCTATTGCATCTCCTTGCTCATGTACCATGGAGGCCAGGTCCTTGATGATCTGGTTCACATCCAACATGTCACTCTGGAAAAAACAGAAAACCCAACAATAACGAGGAATTGAAAATATCAAATCATAAAAGGCATGTTCCACAGCCCAGCTTGGCAAAGAAAAATGCAAACCCAGAAATCTTCATCTGTGCAGAAGCAGAAGGGAAAGTTGTAATGCTTCTATAGTAAATAAAAGATTCCCTCGGCGCTGTGGTTTGCTGGATCTAAGTCAGGCAGCTGACTCAAGCTTTGTGAGAGGAACAAGTAGAATGATCAGATTTTATGGTTGCTTTTCAGAATTGGGGGGGGCTGAGGAAAAACAACAATAAAAACAACAGTGGCAAACCCTTCTCATTCTAAAAAAGTTATTGTTGGTGCAGGCCATTCATCCCAGACTGTTTTCTCCCACACAGAAAAAAAGGCCATCTCTCAGCACAGTATCCATCTGATGCTATTCATAAACCAATGGAGATACAATCAAAAACTCCCTGAATTTGAAATTGTAGGGCAATAAGGAAAGAACTGTTTGATGAACAGATTCATTTCTATGTTTTCAAGTAGGAAAAAAAAAAGTAACTGCATTCAGCTCTGAAATTTTCTCTGTGAAAACACAGCAAATTACCCATGAGTTTGTTTCCTTCATTTCTGAACACTTACCACATAAAAGAGCAAATGTGAGCATATGTTGACTTCACATGACACTGTGTCTTGTAAAAAGAATTAATTTAGCAATAATAGACATAATAATATAGAAACTGCTAAATGCACTACCAGTAAGGCAACATTACCAGAGCAGAAAAAACATAAAGACACTCAAACAGGATGTTTTTTTTTTTTTTTTTTTTTTTTTTTTTTTTTACAGCTGTGCAAACCAGAGAATCACAGAAACATTGAAATGGGCAGGAACCTCTGGAGATTATTTAGGCCAACAGTCCTTCTCAGAGCAGAGAGTTAAAGTGGGGTACTAAGGGCCAGGTCCACTTGGTTTTGTCTGACTCCAAGGATGGAGGTTCCACTGGCAAAATAATCCATGCAACCCTGAGTGTTGTTTGATCCTGTCTGGATTTCGGGCACCCACCAAAATATCCACTCACCAATTTTTTTCTTTTCAAATGTTTTCACAGAGGCAATACCACAATTTCTGATCGGCCCAGGCTTGGTCAGAGGCACATCCCTCTTGGAGCCACCTGGAATTGGCTTTGCTGGACATGGCGAAGATCCCAGCAGTTCTCACAGAACCTGGCCACACAAACCCAGCAAATCCCTGTAGTGGGGAACCCAGCACTGGGTGCTTTTTAAAGCATTGAGAACATTTCCTAAGAATCTGCTTCTTCTGATGTTAGTGTCACAGAAATTCATTCAACTGCTTGGCTCCTGCTGCTAATCCAGTCCCTCTGGCTGGAGATGGTGGAAAGCAGCTCCATGGGAAGGATCTGAAGGTCCTGGTGGACAATGAGCTGTCTATGACCAGAAATTTGTCCTTGTGGCCAAAAAAACCAATGGGCTGCTGGGCTGCATTGGGAAGAGCATGGCCAGAAGGTCAAGGGAGGTGATCTTGCCCCTCTCCTCAGCCTTGGTGAGGCAAATCTGGAGTGCTGTGTCCATTCTGGGCTCCTCAGGACAGGAAAGACATGGAGCTCTTGGAGCTGGGCCAGTGGAGGGTTTTGAGGATGATTTGGGACTGGAACATCTCCTGTAAAAGGAAAGGTTGAGGGAGATGGGGCTGTTCAACCTCGAGAAGAGAAAACTGAGAGGGGACCTCACCCTGTCTGTCCCTGTCTGCAGGGAGGGGTCAGAGCAGGGTCCAGGCAATGGGACAAGAGGAACGGGCAGGAATTGATGCCCAGGAAGCTCCACCTGAACATGAGAAAGAACTTCTTCCCTGTGCAGTGACCAAGCACTGAACAGATTGTCCAGAGAGGGTGTGGAGTTTCCCTCCCTGGAGATATTCCAGAACCATCTAGACATAATCCTGTGCCCTGTGCTCTGGGATGGCCCTGCTGGAGCAGGGAGGTTGGACAAGATGACCCCACTGTGGTCCCTTCTACCCTGACCCACTCTGTGATTCTGCATTCATCCCAAAAGATCCATTTTTTTCCACCTCACTTTTTAAAGAACTCAGTTTCCCTACTGGCAAAATCAGAAAATGGTGCAAAATGAATCCATGTCTTCCTACCGAGGTTTGCTATGAGAATATAACTGGCATAACACTTAAACAAGTAATGCAATAGAATTTCATCAATTTAAAATGAGGTCTGGGAGTCCCGCTGTGAGTGCTAGAATACACCAAATCGTTGAATAACTGAAAATGTAGGAACAGTGAAAGACTGAAAAAGCTGTGAGAAATCATAATAAAGCAAAAAACGCTCCCCCAACCAAAGACTGAGTAAGGCACCACAAAATGCACTTCATTCCTTCACTTGTCAAGCATAATGAAGCTTTAATTACGGATGGTATTATCCCTAACTTGTAAATACTGCAGCATATTTTGCAAAACAATGAAGTTGCAGTAACTTGAGATTGCACTTGAGCACTGTGGTAGTAAATCATTGCTGGTAAATGAGGAGAAATTAGCGATAATTTTTTTGGGTGGGGAAGTTTTCTGAGCTTTTTGGTAAAAATACTTCAAAGGAAAAAGCTAAAGTTAAGCAAAATGTGAAGAATTGAGAATTAACTTTAATGTGTTGTTCTGCTCTCATTTAACTGCTTTGCAAAAGATGATTAAGGAAAATAGAAACAACAGCAACAAAAAATACTAAAAAAGCCCAGAATGCTGATTTGTCTCTCTTAACTAAATTGTCACTGACATAATTTTTGTCTTCTGTTCCTTGCAACATAAACACAATCCTTTCTGCACTTCACTCTGCTTTATTTTGCAATGCTTCCTTTCCAGCACTTTAAGTGAAGGTGGCTTAAAATTCACAAATACGTTTTTGCACATACATTTGGTTAGAGAGGGTTTATTGCAATATATGGAATTATATACATTCCCCACCCTCCCCAAATATTTCCATTGGAATAAAAAAGGTGATGCATTGACTTCTTTTAGGGTCCTTCTCAGATAATTAAGCCGTGAAGAGTTTGGCTGTGGTGATCCCCAGATATCCTGTGAGGCATGGAAGAATGAAAAAGGAAATTCAGGGAAGAATGAGGAAGGAAATTTGGTGCTGGTTCAGCTTTGCCATTTGTATTCAGGTACTTGGGAAAAACCATCTGCAGCTGCAGAGTATAGATCCTCTCCATAATGTTGCAATAACACTTAAAATTACTGTTTAGCAAATATGCATCAGTGAGAGCTAGCACTGAGTTTTGAGGAAGGAAACACTGCGACTACTGCACTTCAGGAAAAACAAACAGGGGTGAGTTATAAAGCACAGAGAACTAAAACAATCTGACCTGAAGCAAGAAATCTGTTGAATAATTTAACCTGGCAATGTGAAGTTTCAAAGTCCTTGATATATGTAAGCAAAACAAAGAAATAGAAGAAAGAAAAATACTCAGGAATAAAGACCTTCCATGATGGAATTTACCTCAGAGCTACTCTCCTGCTCCTCCTTGCCAGTTTTGCTCCATCCCCAAATATCTTTGATCTTGCCAGGAATCAGAGCTTGTTAGGAAAATCAGATTGCCTTTGGTTTCCCATGTTTGCAGGCACTTTCCAGAATTCACAGTGAAACCCAGCTCCTCATAAATTTCTGACTCCACAGAACCCAGGAGTGCAGCAGCCACCACCATTCCCAAAATTCTGTCACCCTGCCAGCTAATGAGGCTGAGGGTCCCTGGATTTTAATTAACACCTTTGCTGTCTAGCAATAATTCATTCATTCACTGTATTCTGCAGCAAGAGGGAGACAGGTTTAAACTATCCCATGTAAGTCCTCTTTTTTTTTTTTCTTTTCTTTCTCCTCTCCAAAAGGAGAAATCCATTGTTCAGAGTAGAAGACAGGATTTAATGCCATCCATTCTGGAACAAAAAGAATTAAACTAGTCAACAATAAAATTAAATGGCAGTAGTTAAAGATAGGCCAAAAAAGCAGAGAAGCGATAGATATGAAAACCAGAGATATGAAAGAATTTGAGCCCCTAAAGTTCCAGAGGATTAACTCTCAGTAGGGACAATTAGTCTGGGAAGTTCTTAACAGGAAGTACTAAGTTAAAATGGCAAAACTATTTGAGTCATTTAACCTGACTCAATAAGTGAATAATGTCACTGCAAAGTATTGTGATCTTGTAAAAAAGTTCTGAATTTCCAACTCTGACTCAAAACTGGTTGGAAATATGATTTTGCACATGTCAGAAATTGAAATTTCCTTTTTTTTTTTTTTTTTTTTTCATTTTACTTTCCCAAGACCATAATTGCAACATGTTTGAAATTAATTTGTGATGCATCTGGATTATAAACCCCAGATATTCTCACCAGTGTGGGAACACCAAATCCCAGCAGCCCATTTCCCCATGGAATTAACATTGCTGAAATATTTCCAAGACAGCAAATAAGCAAAATTCCTCTCTCTTCCACTCTCAGGCACTGTGGGGTGAAGATTTATTCACACTGAAAACCTCCAACATAACCCTGACCTTAACAATATCCTAAGGACACTGCTGTAGTCCAGCCTTGGGAATGTGTTAAATAAACCAGAGAGGGGAATATGCTCTCATCAGAAGGACACAGAACAAATCTGTGTAGTCAATAATTCCTCTCTCACACGGAGACAGAGCCCAACCTCCTCTATGAGTGTCAGCTTAGGTCCTCAAGGGAAGAGTCACACTTATTTCTAGGAATGTTTGCCTTAGGTTTGTATAGAAATGGGATCAGAAGTATCAGTAGTCTATCCTGCTTAGCACAGGTGCTTTTGTGTTTACTCACAAACCAGCCATCCATTCCTTTAAAGGACTATAAATTAGCATTTAAATTAATTGCTGCCTCAATATTCAGGAGCTGCTGAATTTTACAAGCGAGGTCACATTCTGACCCATCATCTAGTCTGCAGCAAGCAGCCAGGAGGGCTATAAAATAAACCTCAAGGAGATCATGAAAGATGTCCTATAATGCCCATGTGTCTATTTCTGCACATGGAAGCACTCCACAGCACAATAAAGCAAAACAAAACCCTCGTGCTTGTTATCCTTGGGGGGGAAAAATAGAGCAACAAGAAAAAAAACGCCAAAACCAACAGCCCTTTGTAGTGTCTGTCGTGTTTTACCAAAGAGATGCTGAGATGTTCCTTGTGTGTTGTCCCATCTGCAGCACCCGTGGGGCCTTTCCTACTCTGTGGTCCACCAAGTTTGGACATGGAAAGACAAATCAAAGCATGGTGTTTGCCTGTCCCTATTCCTTTCTGAGGGATGGGGGAAGGAGAGGAAAGGGAAAAAAATAATATGAAACGTGAGCGAGCCTCTGATGCAAGATGGGCAGAAACTAAATCTTGCTGCAACAGCCTTTCAACAAATATTTTTCTCTTGTCTACGGCTGGGGGGAAAAAAATGACATTCAATAAATCAACCTGATTCAGCCTAAGCAACAACAGACCAGCAGAAAATTGTTTTGAGGGCAGAAGCTATCCAGAACAGCAATTACAGACTGAGTTAGATCTCCTCTGGGACTGAGCAACAGCCAGAGTGTGGAGTTTCTCTCTCTCTCTCTCTTGCCTGTTTGTGTTTCCTCTCTTTCGCTGTCTGAGAGGTCTGTGCCAGCTCAGGGAGTGTGGAACTGTGCTGTATAACTAAAGCAGCCATGCTGAGCTCAGGGATGCCATTCCAGCCCCTACCTGGGGACACCAGCTCAGGAAACGCAACAAGAAGGGGGTTCCTGTCCACCAAAATCAGTAGGGTAAGGAAAAATGAAACCAAATCTTAAAACACCCCATCCTTCCATTGTTCCTGGACTGAACTTCAGTCCCATGTTCTCTCCCTCCTCCACCGCTCAAGAGAATAAGGAATGGGATCTGTGCTCATGTTCATGACATATTTCATCCTCCTCATGCTCTTCCCCAGCTCCATTGTGGGGTCCCCCTCATGGCTGTCCCCCCCAAATTCCTCTAACCTGGATCCCTCTCATGGATCCCTTTCTCATGGGTCTCCCACAGGGTCACAAACCCCACCAGTTGCATCATCAGGCAATCAGAACAATAAAATCACAGAATGGTTTGGATCAAAGAGACATTAAAGATCATCTTGTTCCAACTTCCTGCCATGAACAGGGACACTTTCCCCTATCTCAGGTTTCCCCAAACAGCATCCAGTCTGGCCTTGGACACTTCCAGGGATGGAGCAGCCACAGTTTCCCTGGGCACCTTGTGCCAGGGCTTCACCACCCTCACAGGGGAGAATTTCTTGCAATATTTAATCTAAACATGCCTTCTGCTAGTTTAAAGTCATTCCCCCTTGTCAGGGTTGTCTAAGGGAAATACAATAATACAAACATAAGAAGAGATAAATGGTTTTGAAGACCTTCTGGATATGGAAACAAGACTTGTGTTAATGGAGAAGGTCATCAATTGTTCTGTTCCTAAGCAGATATCCTCAGTTCATATTTGGGAAATAATATAAAGCATCAAAGTATCTTGCCACCAACTTCAATCCTGATCTTTAAGTCAATTAACACCCCAGATTTCATTTAAATGCGCCGATTTGTAAAGGTGCATGAATTCCTGGGTATTGGGTATGTATGTGGGTATGTATGTGGGTATTTATACAGGCACATAAACACGTGTATTCTCATATACCACAAACACTCCCACCTGGGTAAACAGCCACTGAATATACAGAGACACTAATAATTTTAAGATTAACTTGCCCTGAACATACACCAGGTGTTAAATGAACATTTGAGGCTTAGCAGATTGCAGAGATATAAACACAGCCTATTTCTGTCTACAGGATCAGAAAACAGACCTTAAATCTCAGGCTTCTTTTTCCTGGCTAAACACTCTGGTGTAAAATAAGCTGATTTGATATGATAACAGGCAAGTAAACAAAAAAAAAAAAAAAAAAAAAACACAAAAACAAAAAAACAAAACAAAACAAAAAACAAACAAACAACAACAAAAAAAATTAAAAAGTCACAGAATGGTTTGGGTTGAAGAGACCTTGAGGATCATGTCATTCCATCCCCCTGCCATGGACAGGGACACCTTCCCCTATCCCAGGTTACTCAGAGCTCCATCCATCCAACCTTGAACATTCCACAGTTGGAAGCAGTGCTCCAGGTGGGGCTTCACAAGAGTGGACATGAGGGACAGAGGGGTATGGAGAACACAAGAATTATTCCACAAAGTCGAGGAGCAGAACAGGTGGAGATACGTTTCAAAAACCATCCATGATGGAGGAGATAATGCACTTTTACACATATTTTGCAGTGCTCAGCCATTCCTTCATCCCCACCACTTTCCTCTTCCACCAGACCTCATAAAGTCCATAAAGAGTGAAAGAGGAAGTGAAGAGGGAAGTGATTTCATTATTCCCCAGAGTGAACATCAGCTCTGCTTTCTAAACCAGAACATGCTGCAATTTTATTTCTTTTTACTGAATCTCTGATGTTCCTGTCCCTGGTTAGCACAGCTGGAGGAAGTCTCTGGGATGTCACAATGCATATTTGGAATCAATAACCCTGAGCAACCTGATTCATGGCAGGAAGGGCTGGAACTGGGTGATCTTTAAGGTCCCAAGTCAAACCAATCTGCGATTCAATGATTTATTTTCTCAAGTTTACCAAAGAAAGTATCTGCACCCATCCTACAAATCCAAACTTTTGCTCTACTACAGAGAAGTTTCTATCTATTTTACCACTAAAGATTAATATCCTTGTTTTTCTAAAAAAAACCTTGGGCTGGATATGAAAGAGACTCACAGATCAGAAATATTGCTTGTTTTCTGGCACGTTGGAAAGGTTTTTGCAGGATTTTTTTTTTTTTTTGCCGTACGTACCCTGTCGAGCTCTGGTAGAGAAGTTGAATTAAGGAGTCCATTCTGAGTTAATTCACATATGTATATAGGCTAATCAAATGGCACAGAAGTAATTGCCTGGAAGACCCAACGTGAACAGAGATAATGAAATGTCTGACATTGTGGCCTTTGTAGACCAGGAATGAAAATATTCAGTGAAGATGAAGATTCTCCCAACAGAGGATCTCCATTTGTGCTCAGAATATGGGTTGTAGTGTAGGGTTTGTGAAATTTGCTGGCCTGACACCCTGAAAGCAAAAATTAAATGCAACACAAAAGGTGAATATAAAGAGGAGATTGTCCAACCACAATAATCCACAGCTTTGTCCAAAAGAAGACTTTTATGAGCAACAGATCCCTTTTCTTTCTGCAAGAGCTGGGCAATAACCGCAGTGATTTGATGCAATTGTCACAGAGAGTTTCATGTGGTAGGTACCTGTCCAACAGGAACTGTTTGTCTGCATTGCACATTTATTTTGCTCTCTAACAGCTCCAATGAGCCATTGGTCTCTACAGCAGCAAACTGCAGGAAGTGAGATATACGAGCTCTTACAGCAACCTATGAAAAAAAAAGTTATTATTTTTTTATATGTAGTAGGAATGCTTGTTGGGGACAGTCAGTCTTTTTAAAATAAGAAAATCAAATGCATGTAATATTTACAGCTGTGGTTTTTTGCAGCTGCTCAGAAGGAGATCTCCTGAGTGCCGAGACACCAAAGAGATGGAAATCCATAAGAAAACTCCAAACTCAGTTTGTTCCACGCTGACTTCTCCTTGAGCATCTCCTGCTTCCTGCCCCAGGCTGCAGTGTATAAACTAATAGCAGCAGTGAGGGATGCAGTTGTAATCTATCACCCTGACTGATACCAGCCCCAGGAAAGGCAGTTTATTGCAGGTGGTATGTTATCTTCAAAAATAGAAACTGTGCAAAGATTATGACAAAAACTTCAACACTTTCTACACTTTGTTTGCAGCACTATTAATTCACCACTCTGGATTTATTTCCATGAGGGTCATGTATCCAGGAAAAAAAAATACAATGGAGGAATTCATTTTCTTTTTAGGAGTGTTCTGGGAAGCCGAGCAATTAGAGCAATCTTAAGCTGTCATGTATTATCAATTGCTCCTCAATTATTTTACTTAAATAAAATACTGATTGCAGAGTCTGATCTGTAGCTATCGACAGAGGTGATTCATTTAGGTGCACTATTTATTCTTGACAAATTAAAAACGAACATCTAACTTCAACTGAAAGGAAAAAGACAAAGGGACGAGGGAATATATGCAGCATCTTTTTACAATTCACTGCTCTGCTGCCAATTCTCTGTTTAGAGGTGGCTGAAACTGCTGGGCCCTGTACAGAGTTTGCAGACAATTCAGCCCTAATTACAAATGGAGTTCATGGGTTTGGTGCAGAGAGGAAGCTGCAGTCTCTTACAGAGGTCACTGAAGGTTGGAATCATAAAATCATAGAAGGGTTTGGGCTAGAAGAGACCTTAAAGATTTTCAGTTCCAACCTCCTGCTGTGAGCAGAGGACCTTCCCTGGATCAGGTTAATCAAAGCCCTGTCCAGCCTGACTTTGAGCACCTCCACGGATGGAACATTGACAGCTTCTTTGGACAACCTGTTCCTGTTCCTCACCACTCCTACGGGAAGGAATTTCCTCCAAAAATGTAAAATAAACCCACCCTTCTTCACTCAAGGCCATTCCCCTCATCCTGTCACTCCATCCCTTGTCCAAAGTCCCTCTCCAGCTCTCTTGGAGCCTCTTCAGGCCCTGGAAAGGGCTCTGAGCTCTCCCTGGAGCTTTCTCTTCCCCAGGTTGAACATCTCCAGCTCTCCCAGCCTGGCACCAGAGCAGAGGAGCACCAGCCCTTTGATCAGCTCAGTGGCCTGCTCTGGGCTTGTTTCAAGATGTTTTTCTTGTGTTGGGGGTCCCACAGCTCCAGGTGGGATCTCACAAGAGGAGTAACCTTGTCCTCTTTCTTCAGGCCAAAAGATGGGAATGGCTGTCCAGGGGCTCCAGAGAGCACCAGCTCCACGAGTACCTCCACATCCAAGGTCTGCCCAAGGTTCTCAGTCTCCTCAATGGTACAGTCTGGGCAAAAGGAAGATAAATATTCCATACAAGTGAAAAAAAACCCTTTTTGCCCTACTTTTCCCTATGTATTTCAAAGCCAAATGCGATGGTTTTTGTAGGCTGTTCCAGATTTTGGCCGTGCGGGCTGCAGACTGTGCTGGGGACACTTCTCTTACACATTTTCAGTCAATAATGCAGGTAACCTAAAAGGCACAAATGCTGAGTAAAGGTATCTGAGGGCCAATTAATTACAAGTGCAGCTAAAAATGCTCCCAAGAGAAAGGTTGATGGGTGTCACCTCCTTCCAAACACCCTCACATGGTTTTATTCTCCTTTCTACACACGCTAGACCGTCTATTTTAAAAATATCCATTACATCCAAAATGATTAATCTCATTGTTCGAGGAATTTTTTTCCTTAATGTTTAATTTATTTCTCTCTGTCTTTAGTTACTACTTGGTAATTTGTTACTACCTTCAGCCTTAATATTTTAAATTATTCTACCCTTTTTTCAATGCTATTACACATCAAGTATTTCTACACAGTCATCATGGCTCGACTAATCACTGCTGCACTTTCTGAGCCTGCAATTGGTAAATTCCTGTAATCTCTCTTCATAAATTACACTTAATACTTCTTCCTCATTTATTTCCTTCTGGATCACCTCCAAATTTCTAATAGAAAAAGCAGGCCAAAATGCTCTCATTTCTCACACACCTTCCTATCCCATAAAAGGTGCCAACGTCTGAGGCAGACACTAAAGGCTGTGTGACAGTTCACTTTATTTTCCAAGTGTCTGTGCTCACTATCCAGTTGAAAATTTCCAATTTCTGGTTAAAACTACCTAACATTTCCAGTGGCACGGCTTCTGGGGCTGGCTCACTCACCAGTCTTGTCAGGAATTTATCTTTACACATTTCAGGAATGTCTTGGCCTGTTTCTTCTTTGCTGTGTTGTATTTCCAGCAGACTCCTGGTTAAATTGAATTCACCCATGGGAACAAAGGCCAACCATCATGATGCTTCTCCCAGACACTTCTGGAACATTTTATCCATCTCTTCATCCTGGCTGGGTGGTCCATAACAAACTCCCACCAGGATTTCTGCTTTGCTGCCATTCCCCATGATTCTGACCCATAAACACTCATCCCTATTGACACAAGGGTTGCCCCACTGCCTCTCCTCCCTTCCCAGTCCCTTCTAAAGAGTTCACAGCCATCCATTCCAGCACTCTCCTTGTGTGAATCATCCCATCCTGTTTCCAATCAGTTTTCCAGAGGCACAATGGCTTCCAGATCCTCCTGTTTGCTGCTCATGCTGAGGGCATTGGAGCTCTTATGTTTGCAGAAACAGCACAACACCAGCTGCTGTCTGCCACCCCAAACCCAGAAATCTTGTGTTTGTTCTCTGATCAAAATTGTGGATTGCAATTCCAACCCATAATTAAAATTAGTTCTGAACAGACTTTAAAAAAGTTCTGAACAACAGGTTGCTCACTCTCTGATCAGAGGAGGTATCATTCAAACAATTATTCATTTTACTTGGGCAGTTCTGCTTACATGTCATTGGCAGATGGGGAAATGCACTCACAGAACAAAGTTTGGGTCATTTTTTGATCTCTAGAGAAAAGAGGAATTATTTATAGTGCAGGGTTGGTGAATTCTATGTTGATGTCTGCTACTCCTACATTTACTGCTCAGCAATTTCCCCTGGGCTTCCTTTAGAGTCAATGGGGATCCAGCACTGAGACTGGGGAGCTCAGATTAAGGGTTAGGGATTTTCAAACTCAGATTAAACTCAGATTAAGGGTTAGGGATTTTCAAACTGTCTGGGACTCACTAAATACTAAATTGAAATTTTTAGAGAAATCACGAGACAACCTTGGAGCTGTAAACTCCAAAAATAAGGTCAATTTCCAGAAGAGAGGAACAGTCTGGACAGTGCAAAATCCAAAAGTTCGGGAATTAGAGGCCAGGCAGTTTAAGGCCAGCCCTGTGCAGCCCCAGTTGTACAGATGATGAGACAAATAATCCAATGTAGGATTTGCTGTTGCACAAAACACAGCAGGAGAATGAGAAGCAAGAAATTTGCATTTATCAAAAGTTACCTGGCACATTTCTAGCACAAGGCAACATTTGAGGAGGAGAAAAAGCAGCACATGACAAATACACAAGTAGAACAAACAAAGTCCAGATGAAAATACTGTAAAATTGGCTCAGAAGTGACAGTTCATTTGTCCATCAGTAATTCTCTTTGGTAATGGACTGGAAGGATGCATAGAAAGGATTTCAGAATCACAAAATTCAACAAGAACAAACACATAGCCCTGCTCCTGGACTGGGACAATCCCCAGAATCTGAACATATGGGAGATGGAATGGGAGCAAGTCTTGCAGAGAAGGAGGTGGGAACAACTGGTGGATGAAAAATTGGGTGTGAGCTGGCCATGTGCACCTGAAGCCCAGAAAGCCACCCATGCCCTGGGCTGAATCAAAACAGAGTGGGCAGAAAGTGAGGGAGGGCATTTTGTGACACCCTGTGGTTTTCCTGAACTAACCAAGATTTTTCATGAGCGGTTTAGGTGATCGAGTACAAAAGACAGTTAATGAATATTAAGTTGAAGTGAAGTTCAGAAATATTTTGAGCCTGTCAGAAAATACCATTAGAGTTCAAAGTGATCTTGTTAAAATGGAGAAGCACTGTAAGGGAAAAGGGTGAAGTGAGATAATGAAAATAAAAAGTTCTACAGTTAGACATGAATAGTAGGCAGCTTGCCAGGCCGAAGTCCTCAAAAAGTAAACAGACAAAAAAGGAAAGGTGTTGAGGGGTGCTGGGGACAAAGCCAGCACTTTGTGGGATGAAGCACTGTATCCAATTTTGAGCAATAAATCTCAGGGGGACAAGTGGGAGACAGTTCAGAAAAAAGCCTTGGGAGTGACGAAAAGTGTTAGAAACACAGCCTGACAGGAAAAACAGGAATTAGTGTGGTTTTCAATGCAGAAAAAGCAGGGTGGGTGGGGTTGGAGGGGCAGGGGGGACACAACAGATGTGATAATGCTTTTCTGACAAGTGGAACTATTGAAAATAGGAAGGGATAACCTGTTCTCCATATTCCCCATCCCTGTGACAGAAATTCATGGACTGAAACTGCAACAGGAGACATCTAAATAAGAAGTTAATGATTCGGGTTGTTGATCCCGTCTTAGAAGCTGAGAAAAGGATTTGATGATGTTTAAAGATTGCTCTTCACTCCACTTGTCTAATATTCAATGCAATCAATACAAACCCTTGAAATCAGAGAGAGAGAGTGACTATTTCAGGCTGCAGCCACAAACTTCCCATCAGCTCCAGTCACTAAACTGATTAAATCATGCACCTCTCCCTCAGCCTTTCCAAGTTCACACAAATTCAGCAAATCTCTGCTGTGCTAAACATCCTCATCCACACAAAAAAAAAAAAAAAAAAAAAGGTGAAACTCAGTAAGATTTAACCAACTTATCGATAGCCACAAAGACACTTTCTGCTGTTAGATAGCAACAGATAATGATCAGACAGCAGCGTGTCCCCTTCAGCAAGGAGCAATGGCAGCTGCAGCAGGGAATCCTGACAGCAGTGTGCCATCTATCAGCTGAGTGTGACAACAAAGCACAGCCAGCCCCTGTCCCAAGGGCTGCCTTTAGAAACCATCAAGCACAGCTCCAGTGACAGAGCAGATATTCCTGCACTCACAAACCCACCAGACACTCAGCAGGGAAGTGAATTATCCTTCCTGCCTTCCCACCTGCGCTGCCCCCTCCCCAGGGTAATGCTAATCTGGAGGAATTTGGATCCAGCTCTCCAATTTATTAGGAAGTTTGAAGCATTTATATTCAATCATGCTCAGCTCGTGCTCCCAGAGTTCAGATTGGCTTTCAATGGACTGTTTTAATTTTGTTTTAATTTGCAAATGAGGCAGGTGAGAGTCTAGACTGGAAGGGGGGATGGCTCAGCTCATTCCCAGCCTCACGATGGTGTCTCTGTCTCAAAGGATGAAGCCCTGGGAAATCTGGATGGATCTGGGGTGTGGGGGGAGAATTGGAGGAGTTGCTTTCAGACTGAATGCACCCTGAAAAGGCTGCTGTTCACTGTCAACACTGAAGATAATCCATTGCTTTTTCCATTCAAAGTATTTCAGATTGGCAAAAAAAAAAAATAAAAAAACTGGGGAAGCCGCCACGAGAGCCAGGCCTGAACAACCACAACAAAATTCCAGCATGGAGGACTTTAGGTACTACACCTATCATACTTCATGTTATAATATGTCATAGGGTTTGATACAGAATCACAGAATCCTTCAGGCTGGAAAAGACTTTCAAAACCATCAAACCAAGTTCAACCTTTGATCAAATACCACCATGTTCACTAGACCAGATCATCAAATGCCACTTCTACTCTTTTTTTGGACACTTGCAGGGATGGTGACTCCATTACTCACTGGAGAGCTTGTTCCAATGTCTGATCACTCTTTTATTGAAGAAATTTTTCCTAATATCCAACCTGAACCTCCCCTGGCACAACTTGAGGCCACATATATATTTGAATTTTCATTAATGTTAAGTAATATCTAAAAACTTTCATCAGGCCTTAATGAACAGCACTGAAAAGTCACTCCAGTAGTTCAAACACTTCTAAAGGTAAGAGGAAACAGCATTGTTTTTTGGTTTTTGGATAGTGACAGTAAGTTCTCACTGTTTGATGACTCTTTGGCATAAATTTATAGGTTTTCCTCCATATCCAGTCCTTTCCAACCAAAACTGCAGCATTTATTTAATTGATAATATGAGGAATTTTGGAACAGAAGCAGAATAAAGTTTTCGTTTCCATAACCAAAACCAAAATATACTCATAAAATACCCTGATTTGGAAGGGACCCATCAGGATCACCATGTCCAATTCCTGGCCCTGTGCAGGACAGCCCCAAGAGCTGACCTTGTGCCGGAGAACATTGTTCAAAGGCTCCTTGACCCTTTAAATTTGAGCCACCTTCATGAGCAGATGCTGCCCAGCTGCCCAGCCCCAGCTCAGCGGGAAACTGAACTGAAATCCTTTTGCACCCAGATTTTGCCTGTGAAAGACCCCAAACGATGCCCCTAGAGTGGCTCCTGCTTCTGCAAAATGTGAAATACCACGAACCAGTCCCCCCTTCCTCAACATCATCACACACTGCCACATTTTGATTTATTGGGCTCTCAAAATGGTTTATTACAGGAGAGTGTTTCTGCCCTTATTTTCACCCTTACACATGCACTGAACCCTCACCTCTGTCTGAAGCCTCTCTGAGTTTAGTTTTGTGTCTTTTCACTGTGTTCTTTTTATTTTTATTATTTTTTAACAGAAAATAGATTGCCATAAATTTTGCCCTTTCAAGTGTTTAGTGACAGAGTGGAGTTGCCCTCAGCCACATCTGTTTATCCTGGTAAGCACATTTATAAAGTGATTTCCCATCCTCGTTATTCTGTCAATGGCATTTCACACTGCAGCTACTTTAATGCAGCATTTTATCACTTGTCCTGAGGGCTGCTGACAGCTGCCAATTTCAAGGCTTCATTCCAATCTTAATTTTCCTCTTTTCCTTTTCTTTGCCCTCATTCCCTTTCCCCGTTTCCTCCTTTATTTCCAGAAGAAAGGGGAGTTAGATGAGTGCAATGGACGAGGAGGATTTCCTCTCCCCTTTAACACAGAGACATTATAATCCCATAATAATCCCATAACGTGAAGTGTGTTAGTGAAGAAGTTAAAATTCAGGAGAGTGCAGCTGCATTTCAGTCGACTATTGGACTTTTCATCTTTTTCTGACAAATTCTCCATTAATGCTCCTGGGTTAAAATTTCCCTGCTCCCTTGCTATGCAGAAATTGGACTGTTCATCTCCCAGGGAAGGTATTTCACTTTCTTGCTTGCCGTGATCCTTCTGCCACCCAGAATCACCTAAATCAAACCACAATGGGCTAAAATCCAGCTCAAAGCACAGGAGGACAGAAATTTTACCCAAGGAATACTTTTTACACCGCTTTGAGAGAGTTCCCTTCTCACCACAGCACTTGTATTTCATAAAACCATGGAATTTTTAGGGTAGAAAAGACCTCTCAGACCATTGAGTCCAACCATTATCCCAGAACTGCAAAAGCCAGAACGAAGCCATGTCCCCAAGTGCCACATCCACAAAATTTTTAAGTATTCCAGGAATTGTGACTCAACCACTTCCCTGTTCCAGTGCTTGACAACCCCTCTGTGAAGATTTTTTTCCTAATCCCAGATCCAAACCTCCCCTGGCATATCTTGAGGCCATTTCCTCTTGTTCATTTGTTACTTTGGATAAGAGCCTGACCCCACACGGGTCCATTCACGACCATCCAAGCAAATTTTTCAGTGTCTCAGGCTGAGTTTGCTCATGCCTTGATGGAAATTCCTAGTTTGCTCAGTGTTCCAGCAAAGAGACTTATACAGCTCCACAGGAGCCTTTGTAAAACTTGGGGATTATTAAAACTCACCCCCCCTGGGGAGGTGGGACCAGAAAACACATCTTTGGCATTCTGCTTGGGAAAGATTTTCCCTCTTTGACACTCTGCTTGACCTGGTTCAAAGGGTTCTTGCATCTTCCTTCAAGACCCAAAGAAAAATTTCATCTTGTCATGGGCCAACTGTTCCCTCACTCACATTTTCACTTAGTTTAACGAAATACTAAAAATAATTTTCTTCCTCTGATCTGCAATTATCATGAGAGTCAGTTACTGGGATTTTCTTCCAATAGAATTGATTTTTTTTCCCCATTTTGTTGCTGGAATGTACAGTCACGTTGGTGAAAGGGCAGTGTGCCAGAATACTACTTAGATAACCCTGGCATGCTTAAATGGAAGGCTTTTCATTTGTTTAATTAAAAGTACACATCAAAATCAGGACACTGTTTTTCTTTTATTTCATTATCCAGACTGATGGCTCATAAATGCATTTGCTCATGGGATCTTCAATCTGTGATTGTCAAGAGAATTGAATCATAGATTCATGGAATGGTTTGGGTTGGAAGTCACCCTAAAAACCATCTAGTTATAATACACTCTTAACAGAAAGCACAAAACAAAGAGGTTAAGATTGGTCTCTGAAAAACAAATACGTGTCATTTCCTTGAATATTTCCAGGGATGCCCCATCCCTGGAAGAGTTCAAGGCCAGGTTGGACATGACTCTGAGTAACTGGTCTAGTGGGTGATATCCTTGCTGAGGGCAAAGGAGTTGGAGTTAAATGATCTTGAAGGTCCCTTTCAACCACCCAAACACTTTCTACGATTCAATGATTTTTATGATTCTATAGTTGCAAGATCAAATTACAAAAAAATCAGGTGACAAAAATCGTCTCAGCTTAGACACAAAGTGAGGAATTGCTCTAAGAGACAGGGATGACAGAAGCTGAGCTGCAGCGCTGCCATTCAAAAGAAATTTTTAAAAATCCACAAAATAGTGTTTTGTCCAAACAGTCTGGTGAAGATGCAGCTCACAGGTATCATTGATTATAGATGTTTGAGCTTTAGAGATACACAACAGGAGATGTTATAGAGCAAATTAAGAGAAAGAAGCTGATGGTGGGTCAGCTCATGCTAGAGCAGATTTCTAAAATCATATTGGATGAAGAATGTTCTAAAAGTCTGTTTTCACAGATTAATTTGAGACCTTAAGGTCAGGCAGGGCCATCTACACCATGGAAAACTCCAGTTACGGAAGAAGGAATTTGCTCTGGATGGCAAGAAATCCTGATGACCTGCAGGATCCCCAAGACTTGCCAACAGGAACATCTAATCCTTGTTTAGGCACAAGTCCTGTTGAAGACTGCCAGTTACAAACAACTGAGCTTTACAAAAAGTCTTGGCTGTTTAAATGATGAATGGAGTAATAAAACCTTACACATCGTGATGAAATGGCTAAAACAGAACAAAACAACAAAGCACATGCAAGGCTCTGATAGCCTGGTCCTTGTAAGGAAAATCACAGCTCACTTTGCAATTCTTTAAACGAGTCGATAACTCCGTGGAAATGAAAAAGAAACTGCAAACCAGTTGCTTTAATTCTTTTTCAGATTATAGAGGTTTGTGATGTTGCCACTCCTCAGGTGACTACAGAAGGTAACTACCGTGGAGAGAGGCACAAAGCAATGTCAAACGCAAAAGCAGGTCAAGAGAAAGAAGAAAGGAAAAAAAAAAAATAAAAAACCAACCAAAAAGCCAACCCAAAATCAAAAGTAGGTCAGCTTTCATCCTGACAAAAGGTTAACAACCAGCTTCCTCTAGGCATTTTGCTGGATGCCACGTTGTTCAATATATTCATAAGTGATGCAGGAAGGTGAATCAGTGGTGGAGAGAGGCAAAAAAAAAAAAAAAAAAAAAAAAATAAAAAAAAAAGAAGAGAAATCCTAAAAATGAACAAAAAAATCTCAATCTGTCATCATGATAATCCTACAAATTCCATGTTAACGTGAAAGCTCTATTCAGGAGCAGAAGAGTGCAACCTTTGGTGATCTACCTTGGGGCAGAAGTTGGATACAGAACCATCAACAAACCCAGGACTACCTGAACTGTCTCATCTGGAGGCGACAGAGGCAGAGTAAGCACAGCTACTCAAGGACACAGGGGTTACAGACAGAGCCAAAATCCTCAGGCAAACCTTGAGACTGGAGGATGGAAAAAGCTGCCTGGAAAAATGGAGCATGGAGCTGAGTCAGTCTGCGGCTGTCTGGTGAGGAGCTGGGAGTCTCCAGAACTTAGGCAGGACCTGGCTAAACATCATCAGGCCTCAGAATACCCTGAGAGGTGCCCAAATCCAACAAGACTGAATTTGGGCAGCTGAGCTTGGACCTTGTGGGATGTTCCAGGTGGATGTTGAGGGCAGATTGCATCCAGAGCAATGCCCAGTGTGCAGTGCAATGAGAGGACATTGTCCAGAATGGAAGGAATAATGAATAGCATAGAGTCAGTGCCACAAAAGGTGTAAAAGTCCATGCCTGGGGGCAATTCCAGGGCAGAACCAGGCTGTAATTCTGCACTCAGGCTGGTCAAGGCTGGACAGGGCTATTGCAAAGCACTTTCAATAATATGACAGTGAATGATGCTCAGCACTGATGAACACAAGGGCGAGAGGAGGAAATGGAAACGGCTCCTGCAGCTCCCGTGACTCCACATTTGGCACAAAAGTCCAGCAGAGACTCAAAAAACCCAAGGAAAACCACAGCTTGAAGCATTGTTGCCTTCCTGAGCAGCAAACAAGGCATGAGGACTGACAGTGAACTGCAATAAATAACACAGGATTGGCAGTCTGGCACCGTTTCCCAGCTCCAGCCTCACTAGGAGGAGAGGATTAATTTATCCCTCTGCTAATGCACCACAACCAGCGAGTGCCAGCGCCTTGGTGGCCCACAGGAACAACATGACCGAGGCAGGTGGCACTTGAGTGGCACTCCTGAGCCTGGATCTCAGAGGAGGGGGACCTGCCTCACCTCTTTTGAAGGTCACCAAGCATCAGAGAGCCTTCAGCACAAAGCCATCTGCTCAGCCACCCACTTGACTCAACCCACCCACGGATAAATCCCACCTGGGAAACACAGTGCTGCTTCCTCACAGCTCCTCCAAAGCTATTGTGTTGATGGCACACAACAATAGGTGCTCCAACTCTACAGGAATTGGGAGAAAAAAGAATAGCAAGAGGTGTTTATGTAATAGTCTTTAACCCAAACCCCACTGCTCCCACACAGACTGCTGCAAAATTAATCAACAGCAGCGTCAGGGGGAGCGTAGGGATGGAGAAAAAGGAAAGAGAGCTCAGACTGAGCTGGATTTGAAGGCCAAACTGTTCTCCATGGTATAACAGTGGGTTTGGAGGGGATGCACTGGTGCCCTGGGGACATCAGAGCTGTAAAAACTCCTGATGTGGCACTGTCCTCAATTAGGAGAGGACAGTGCTACTGTGATATTTGAGATATTCATCTTGGCCCTCAGCCTGGTCCAGCCTGCACAAATTCCAGCCCTAAAATCCTTCTGGACTGTCCTCTGCCAAGGACAGCTGCAAGGATGGTGATCCCATGAGGTATTCTCAGTCCTAGGAACACACAGCAGGAAGGAATCCTAAAAAAAAAAAAAAAAAATATTCCATCTAACTGCTAGAAATGTCCAGGGCAAAGACTGGGACAACATGGAAGAACCACTGCACCCTGAGATTTAGGGGATAACATGATGCCTTGAGGGAGAGGCAAGGACAGAAAAAACTTTGAAAGATGTTCTGGTGTGGTAGGATTTGTTTGAGTGTGGCTGTAAAATACCTTGTGCTCCTGCAAGAACACCCAGGGGAGAGGAAAGCTGTGCATGACAGAAATGCTGTCCATGCTTTTCTTTGGAGGAGTTTGAAAGTCATTCAAAATGAGACAGCGTGGAAGTCAGGAGATCTATAATAATTTCCCATAGCTGGGGATCTACCCTATGAGCAAATTAACCCACTCACCAAATTCCTGAAGTTCATTTAGGGAAGACCACCTATATTTAAAACCTACTCTTTTATCAGACACTCTCCTTGGGTCCCTCCTGTGAGGTGACTCAGAAAGAGCAGTAATCTTCCTCCTGCTGTCCAAATAAAAGGAAGGAAGTTCCTCTAAATCTTAACAGGCGAGCTGTAAAAATTTGTGACATTCAGCAGCACCTGGAGTTGAATGGGAAGACGCAGGACTAAAAGACGCAGAGTCCTTAATCCTCAGATGGGGAGACAGGTGACTGGTGGAGGAATGCACAGCCAGTTCCCTGTTTGCATTTAAAGCCCTTTATTCCCTGGCTCAGCAATTCCTCTGCGGCATTTATTTTTAATGCTTTTATTTTCGCAATTTGACTTTCTAATGGCAACACCTGAAGTCACCTTCCTTAACCCTTCACAGTGATATAAATTAGAAAGAACAACAGGGGGAAATGTCTGAGGGAACACAGCTTAGCCCTGTCAGGCTTCAGGAAGAGATGGCTCTCTCCTAAACAATCAGCACCAACATGCAAAAGGTGCAGGATTTCCTTTTATTTCCTCCAGAAGCACTCAGGATGGAAGGATCTAACCCCAAAAGCTCTTGCATCCCAATGCTGAGGCTTTTATTTACAAGCATGAGCTGAAATCATGAGAGGCAGAGGAGCCATGGGGTTTATTCTTAATTTTCTTACCCCTACCCCACCTATTCCCACCTTACATTTTTGGAGTGCATTTAACAAGGAAAAAGAGGATGGGGAGAAATACCTTGTGTGACGACTGAAATGCTTCAGATGGCTCATTTTTAAGGGCTATTTTAAAGGATCAAGCCAAATACAGGGGCTGACACTCGCAAACTGACTTTTGGGGCCCAGATGCTGACAGCACCCAGTAATCAAATCAGGATGAAGTTTGCAGCAGGATGTTTATAGGGACTGTCAAAACAAAACGAAAGATGAAATTCTGCTGAATCATTGCTGTTTGACACAACCTTCACTCTGCCTCTTTACTGGTCCCTTTTAATATCACTCCCCGCTGCCCCTACATGCTTAAAACACCAAAAAGAAAGAGACATTTCTGCTCTCCCATGAGTTTTGTTGAGAAAGACACAAACCCCCAAAAACCATGGTGGGAGACTCTCCAGCAGTTGTGAATGTTTTGGACAGTGGGGAGAGCACTTTTTTTGCAGTTTTGGGTTACTTTTTGCAGCCCCCTGCTGCTGCAGTGATTGGGTACAGAAACTTTCCCATCTGAGGCTGAACCACCAAATTCATCCCATCCCTGTTAAACTTAAATTTTTCTGAAGGCACCTAGATCCATCAGAAGCCTGGTGGCTACAGATGACAGAACAGCTGAAAAAGACTCCATTCTGAAGGGAATAAGAGGGTCAATGTGCAGAGCAGACTCATTTCTTAGGGTAGTCTGCTGCATCCCTGGGGTCTGGGTTGTAAAGAGAAAACTTCCTATCCTGTTACAACCCCCAGATTATTACCCATTATTTATTTTTTCCTGCTAGGTAGAAGTGAAGTTGCAATAAAAAGGACAATCAAGAGTCTTCAAGGGTTTGGGATGACTGAGTAAGGGATCAAGAGCACAAACAGTGTTGTCCTCTACCCTTCCAGGAGGCTTCAGTGAGGTGGGGCTTGGTCTCTTCTCCCAAGTACAAACAATGGAGAAGAGGAAATGGCTTCAAGTCACACCAGGAGAGGTTTAGGTTGGATATTAGAAAACAATTTTTTCCCCAAAAAAGTTGTCAGGTCCTGGCACAGGACAGTGGTGGAATCATCACCCTTGGGGGATTTAAAAGCCGTGTACATGTGGCACTTGGGGACAGGGCTTAGTGGTGGGTTTGGCAGTGTCAGATCAATGGTTTGATTTGATGATTGAAAGGTCTTTTCCAATCTAAACAATTCTATGGAATTGTTCTATTCTAATTCCTCAAACCCCCTAAATTTATGGCTGATTCCTAAAACTGGTCAGGCAAAAAGCTGCAACCTTCAAACACTGGTCTTGCAGGTAAAGTCAAGTTTTTTCCTACTTGAGGAAATGGCAACTTTTCCAAAGAGAGTGTAAGAGCTCTCAGCGCAGTATGAGATTCAAAGCTGCTCCTCCTCAACAATAACAGATACCCAGGCTCTCACCACTTCCAGGAGAGAAAAGGGTCTTCCAAGAAGCATGAGATGAGCAAAATAAGCACAGGCTCCTTTTGCAGCCAGCAATAAAGCAGCATTCAGAAAATCAGCACATGCTAATGGAATTCTCCAGCACTTGGCTCTAAGCACTGCCCCCCTTGTGCACATCTTCTCTCAGGCCCACAAAACCCCAAGACTGCTCACTTTTTAATGCCTCAACACCACATTGTCTGACACAACTGACATTCACCTGCAGGTTTTCCCCCAGGGGTGTTTAATGTGCACAGATATGGAGCAGCTCCTTCCCTCCCGCACTCACTCCAAAACCTCATCTTCATATCTGAAGATTTTTTTCAGAGGGCAAGAAGTTCTCTGTCTCTGACAGAGCAATCTGTGCTTTCAGAGACACAGGCTGCTGTTCTGCATCTCCTGATAAAGTCATGATATCGTGGGCAAAACTTCAGATCCCAGCAAGCCCTGCCCTGCAGGGAAGATCTGCCTTCAGCTAAAAATGATGATCATTTTCCCCGAGTTTCATCTGAGCTGAGTAGGTGACAGAGTGTTTCCTGAACAGGAGCACGTTCCTTCTGCCTGGCAATTCAAATGCAGGAGGGAAAAATAAAAAGCTAAATATGCCAGGTCCTGTATTTGGATGTCTCATCCCAGCACAGTCTGAAGAGAATTGGGTACGGAAGTACGGAACAAGCAGCATTGTAATCCTGGCACCCATCCCGACTCTTTCCCAGGTCTTGAGCAAGGCATTTACATTTCTATGGAGCTTTACTGGCAGAGAAACAATCCATAATGTCTCAGTTTCTCCAGCTGTGAAAAGGGAATAGGAGCACGGTGAGAAACCTGTGGCAGCTTTTATCCCTCGAGGGAGAACTGACAAGGAAAGATGAGACTCAGGAAAACTTGTTCCACAAATCACCGGCTCCAAAGGCAGAGTTAAAAATAAGCAGATGTTTATTGCTGTAGGTACAGCAGAGAATCATGGAATGGTTTTGGTTGTAAAAAACTTCAAAGCTCATCCAATTCCAACCCCCTGCCATGGGCAGGGACATCTTCCACTGTCCCAGGTTGCTCCAAGCCCTGTCCAACCTGGCCTTGGACACTTCCAGGGATGGGGAAGCCACAGATTCTCTGGGCAACCTGTGCCAGAGCCTCCCCACCCTCACAGGGAAGATTTCTTTCCTAAAATCTAATCTAAACCCGCTCTCTTTCAGTTTAAAGCCATGGAACAGTTTAAAACCTGGAAAGAAGGGAGTCATAAACATTTACAGAAGCACTCAGAGTGATCCAGAGAAGTCCTTTTAGTCCTGACAACTTTCTACAAGATGTTAAGGGTAAAAATGCAAAAAACTGTCTGGACATGTTTTGACCTTTGATCTAAAATCCTTCCACCACCCATCCCTCAACAGCAATAACTTTGCCTCAAATTAAAAGATATTTCAACTTTTTTCTTTATATCAATGAGACCCCACATTTTTTAAAAATGCCAGTTTCTATGCCAACATGAGCAAACCACATCTGTGTTTCACTTCTTGCTGGACCAGATAGATCTGACTTCTTCTGAAATGTGACTCTGGTTGTATATTTCTGCATCAAAATCACAGAATCACAAAATGGTTTGGGTTGGAAGGGACCTTAAAGATCATCCAGTTCCAACCACTGGCCATGGACAGGGACACCTTTCACCATCCCAGGTTGCTCCAAACCTGATCCAGCCTGGCCTTGGAGACTTCCAGGGATGGGGCAGCCAAAATTTCTCTGGGCAACCCCATCAATGGGACACAGATCCAGTGGACACAAGGTCACCTCAGGGAAATTCTCTTCCAGGGAGATGCAGAACACCCATCTTTCTTATGAGTAAAATATGCTAATTATTTCCCCAATTAAATGGTAAATGTGGTATGAACAGGGGAGCAAAGAGTGAATTCCTGCCTGTGGTGACAATGGATGGAATGAGACTGACTTGGGAGCTCAAGCAGACAGGGAAATAGAGATATCTTGGCTTTAGACTGAAGCAAGATTAACACATGAACTTTTGGTAGCCCTCAGTGGTGCAGTCAGAGGAGATGGAGAGATAATGGGATCATGAGATCACAGGATAATTCAGGTTTGAAAAGGCCACAGGAGGGCTCAAGTCCAGCCTCTCGCTCACAGCAGGACCAACTCTGAGGTCAGACCAGGTTGTTCAGGGGTCTAGCTAAAATCTTCACTGATGGAAATACATTAAAATACTAAAATTTGAATTTCTCCATAATTCCTAGGTGAGTTTGAATAGACTTTCTGCCTCATGTGAGCTGTCTGAGAGCCTCAATACAGAGGGGAAGAGGTGACTTCAATGCAGAGAGAGAAATGACAACCAGAGGAGACACTATGGGCAGACAAATGGTGAACAGGGTGGTGAGGAAAGACAATTCGGGAACATCCTCTTTCATAAAGGAGCAATTAAAAGTATTAAAGAACACCTGAATTAAATGAGCCTGCACAGTGCACAGGGCATAAACTAATACTGCCTTTGTCATCAGCCTCTAAAATTTGACATTCATTGTTAACAATGTTAAGAATGTGATTTTCAGCCTAATTTCTGCCAGGATGTGGGAGAATATTCCTGTCAAGGGTAATTTATAAAGGACCAGGCACCTTTTGGTAAATGGGAGGGAATGGAAATGGTCTTGCTGTGAAATGTGGATTTCATTTTGCTTCTCAGTCATCTCTTCCCTTGTTCCATCCCCTTGTCTATGGGGTCTTTTAATTATCCTTGTTTCATGCCCCTCTCTGCTGAGCTCTTATCAGGGAGGGCTGACTCGCTCTCCACTGCATTCTTGAGATTCTTCAGGGCTTTGCCAACAGGAACTTTTATATTTTCATGACTTAAGACTCACCTGCTGGTATTCCCCTCTTCCTGGATGGGGAAATTTTGATTTCCCTGCCCAAAATAATTAAAGAAGAAAGCACAACACTCCATCTAGGAAGGTAAGAAGCCAAACCAGCTGAAAGAGCTCTTTTGAGCACTGCTAGAGGATCTCAGCTGCTTGATGGGATATTGATCTCCACTGTTATTAATTAGCATAATAGAGTTCATAGAGTGAACTGCTCCAAGCTAAGTGATAGGTGAGAAGGGTAATTTCCCTTTGGGACAGCAAATCACAGACACCAAAATAGCTGTGTGGATGAGGCAAATGATGCTTATACCCTCTGTACTGGCAGAAATTGGGGCAAGATATTACTTTTGCTGTGACAGTCATCATCTGGGGCCAAAAAGTTGGGCAAAAGTGCAGTAAATGGAGGAGGAAAGCAGCACGTTCTTTCCACAAAAAAAATATTCACATTTAAGCAAGAGGATTTGCAGAAGCTAAACAGTATTTCACCACCAACACTGGAGAGCCCTCTCTTCTCAGCTCTCTCCCTTACCAATGTGCATGGGCAGGTCATACACGAGACATTAACTCATTTTCTGTGGACATAAACATGCAGAAACTCCCCAAAATTTGGATTGTTAGCAAATTATGTGTGTCTCAGCACAATTTTCTCCTTCTGCAGAGGAAATACTTCACTTTTAGCCAGTTCTAAAGTCCATCCCTATTTGGCAAAGCTGTTAAGACACACATAAGGGATTTGCTGAATCCAGGCTTTCATTACTGCCTTCGTGCAAGTTCTCTGAACGAACAGTGCACGAAGGAAAGGGTTTAGGGCAAGGCTCTCTGACACTAACAGTCTTTGGATAAGGCACTGGGAATGCAAGTGAGAAAAGGAAAATTATCTCCAGCACACAGTGGAAACCTCTCCAATTTATTTAAAAACACTTCGCTACGCACAGTTTAGTCATAAGGTTACACCTGAGACATAAGAAATTGCCCTGGGCTAAAAAAAGATTTGTGATGTATTCCTGAAACCTCTCCATCCTGCAAAGGGATAACCAAGGCTGTACACACACCCCTGATGAAACATTGATTGCAATAATATACAAGCTCTTAACCATTTCCACGAGGAGAGGAAGAAAACACAGTTGTAGCCAGGCAAGAAGAAAAAGTTTGGACTTTTGCATGTGGTCATAGCAAAAGTGATGTGTGAGCAGAAAAGAGATGATGAGAGAATTTTCATAATGTGTTACCCAGAGGTATTTAATCTCTTGCCTCTCTGTCTGGATGTTTTGGGATTACAGGACAGATGGATGTGTATCGATTTATTTATAACAGTAGAACTTAATAAAGAGTGGGAAAATGGAAAGAGAAGGAAATAAAGCAAGTGATTTTCGTGTTTGCTGTTTTAGTGATAGAACCCAAGGGAATGGCCTGAAGCTGTGTCAGAGGAAGTTTAGGTTGAATATCAGGAAAAAGTTCTTCCCCCAGGGGGTGGCTGGCCAGTGGAAAAGCTCCCCAGGGAAGTGGTCGCAGCACCAAGTCTGACAGAGCTCAAAGAAGCATTTGGAAAAAGCTCTCAGACCCATGGTGGGATTATTGGAGTGTCCTGTGCAGGGCCAGGAGTTGGACTTGATGATCCTTGTGGCTCCGTTCCAGCTCAGGATATTTTGTGATCTTCATGGAGCCTTTGAAACTTCAATTACTGAAACTTTTCAGCACTGCCTGGCACAACAGTGGCAGTTTGAAAGGGACACGCTGAAGATGTGCAGATTGAGTGTGAGTGATTTTGACATGAAGGTAAATTCCTCACAGCAATGCAGGAGTGCTGGAGGCCACAAGGGCACTGAGATGGAGGCACAGAAAATCAATATTCAGTGGAAACAGCCACTGCAGGATTCCACTGGGACAGGCTGCTCTTTGTTCTCCACTCTTGCTAAGGCTTCTCCACATTTTCAAAGAGGCCAGCTGTTCTTTTCACACACACCTCATTTTGCCCGCAGGCTTGCACACAAGTTTCCCACAAAATTCACCCCTAATTCACCTTGCTCCTCTTCTTCCTCTTCTTTAAATGCCAATGAGGACGAGAGGAAATTTTTGTGATCAATTCATAAATCAATAGGGCTGCAGATGGAGATGGGAGATGCTTGTTCTTCAGCACTGAAGCTGCAGGTATGGACTTCACTGCATCCACATCGTGAAGTTCTTTTAACTTCTGAACAGGGTGTTTGCATCAAAACTGCTTCTAGAAAACCTGTTACCCTTCAAACTATGTCAGTAGCTGGGTAAGAACTGGCTTATCTGGGTCAATAGTGTGTCAGGATATGCTTTAACAATTAAAAAGTTTAATGAGCAACTTCTAGTGTCTTTGGTACGTTTAATTTGCTAGTGCAGAGAAGATTATCTAGAAATATTCCATCAGCACTTGTAAGTTCTGAATTGAATCCGTGGGGCTTTTTACACTTTTGTTCAGCTCCAGTACAACACCAAAATCCTATACACAGTCTGCTGCTGCGGGAGCAAAGAACTAACAAATGGGAAATAATTGAGAAGAGAGCACAGAAAGTGACTGAAAAGCCAGGGAGACCAACTTGTGAAGAGGATAACTGCTAGCATTTGAGACGTTTAAAAGCCAAAGGGGAAGAAGAATTATTTGCAGGGTCCAGCAGAGTTCCACTAGGTGTAAAAAGCCGAGAATGAGAAAGGGATCTTTAGCAAGAACAGAGGGAAGCGTTTCATCAACACCGAAGCCTGCTGGACCGTGAAATAGTCTCCCGAAATAAACGGTGGCAGTCCTGCAGCTCAGGTCATTTTAAATTAGACTGGGCAGGATACTGGGGCGGGTTCTTTAGGGAACAACTCAATACCAGTGCCAGGGATGGCCATGTCAACCTGGCAGGCAGCTCTGCAGCTCAGGATAATTAGGCTCCCCAACGCTGTCAGGAGAGGAGGTTGACACTCACACGGCGCCTGATCGCTCCCGGACCGTGCTTGTCATGATCTTGGGTTATTTATACTTTGCTCTGAGTCAAAAAACCTCTGTGATGAGACAGGCAGAGCCCTCATAAGTCAAAGCCCTGGACTGCTGAAGCTGATGAAAGGTGTAAAATAGTTTGTGCTAAACTCTAAACCGCAACTGTTGGTGAGAGATTTTACCGAAAATGCCCCTCAGTTAGAAATGATACGTAGTAATGAGGGAACAAGGAACATGTTTGAACTAACAAACAAGCTCTGCCAGACTCTGTGGGGCTTCCTTTTGTTTTATTTTTATTGTGTTTCATTTTTTGTCTGCCTACAAAGGCTTGAGTGACAGGCGTGGAGGCTGGCATCTATCACTTCTCTTCCAAACAGAGAGGGAACAAACATCAACATTTCTCAACAACGACCAAGAGGGAACAACCTCTCCTAAAAATAAAAGCAGTTTTGTCACACCTGTTGCCACAACCTATTCATCTCTCCTTCTTTTTTTGCCAAGGGAAGCAACTAAAATACAGCTCTGTTGATGTGCTTTGCTTTCTTTGGGATATCATGGAATCACAGAGGGGTTTGGGTTGGAAGGGACATTAAAGATCAATTTGTTCCATCCCCCACGCCATGAGAGTTCTGCTCTCCAAGGAAGGAAAATGCCCATCCTGTGGGATGGGAAACTGCAATGAGAGAGGAAAGGGGGTGTGGAGGAGGTGGGATGACCTGAAGGCAATTCTAAGGAAATGATGGTGTGGTCTGGGAGGTTTTTTTATTTTTTTTTTTTTTATCTTCATTTCTCATCCCCTCTGGAGAAGCTGTATGGGGAGGATCAGGGGAGACTTTCAGAATCATTGCACAATTTAGAATTTTTTTTTTTTTTTTTTAATAAGAAGTCTTTCTAGTCACCAGTGAAATTCTGTGAAGTTTTCCATTCAGCCCATACCCATTTCTTCTCAAACTTTTACCACCTCCCATTTTTCAGATGACCACAGGTGCAAATGAAAGGCAGGGGACGGTAAATTACATATATTTGCTGTGACAGAGCTTGTGCCAGCACTGAGCACTGACAATGCACATTACAGTTCAGCTCATGTATTTCTGATGGCACATTTTACAGTGCTATATATAAAGTTGTTATGGCATCTATTATTCACTGCCAATACAGTTCAAGTTAAAATAGGTTTTATATAACAGTTCAAAGCAATATTTTAAGAAATAACACTTGTGTCAAGGCTGCCGTGTCCTACCAGATTTTGACATTTCCAAGCAATAAAGATCTTTATCCAAAATGTAAGGTTTTGGTGAGACATCTCCCTTGCAGACGTCTCTGGTTTTAATCTGCACGCAGTAGCAAAAGGAGCACATTTAAATAAAATGAACAGCCAGGTGAACTTTTGACTTGGCTGTTATCTGTCTAGGTGGAAACTGTGAACGCTGCAAAGTGCCTCGAGGGATGTTCCTGACAGAGAACAATGTCCCATTAACCTGAACCTCTGAAGAGATTCTGGAGATGTGGAAAACACACAAGTGGGGAAAAGTCATTGGAACATTAAGATAATGTCTATTATGGGCACAATTTTAGATCTGTTTTTCAGGGCACAAGGCAGGAGGAGAATTTATTTCCTTATTTCTTTCAGCAACAAAAGGTTTTATACCTGCCCTCACAAAAAGAGCAAATTCAATGTTTTTTTTAAAAAAAAAAAAGCCCCATGACTGGCACCAGCACCACGAGCTTCTCCAAAGCTGTGTGTAATTACAAGATGTGATGTTCTTTCAGTGTCTCCTGTGCTCCTCAAGATCTGCATGTTTCTGGTGCTGGATGTGCAGCAACATGAAAATCCCAACGAGACCAATCTGCTTGCACAAGAACAAGTTTTGCACAGCTCTATTCTTTATTCTGGTCCCCAAAGAACAAAGGACAACAAATGCTATACATCAAATTGGCAATAAAATTTCATTTATTAGTTATGTTTGACAGTTAAGAATAATGTGTCATTTTAATCTTCTTGGCTACTCATTGGCTATGGAAATATTTTGGAGAAAGGTTGTTATGGTGACTGTGAGCTCAGGGAATCCTCTGTATATCCACAATTCCTACTGAAAACAGGGAAGTTTTAATGTGCAAGATGAGACCTTCCACAAAAAAAAATATATGTTCATGTGGGTCAACAAACAGAAAAACAAAACACAGTGAAAATTATTTAAAAGCACCATCTGCTTATTCAAATGCAGCTGGGGAGAGAAACAATGCTGTCCAAAAAACCCTCATTTTCATTATATTTCTTTCAAAAGAGATGTTAAACGAAATACCATCGGTCCTAAATGTTTTCCTCCTGAGGAGAAATGTTTGAGCTACATTTGAAATAATGATTGTGGAAGCAGTTCTCCTCAGAGGATGATCTTGGAGAGCAAAGCAAAATGGATACAGGAGATGGGGAGAAAACAGATAAAAAGAAAGTGCCCACAATCTCAGGAAGCAAAAGCCTAAACAACATTAACTGCTTAAGTTGACTAAATCATTAATTGCATGAACTAAATTATTCAGAGTCAAATTCATGTTAGGCACTAAGATATCTAGGATCAAATCAAGAGATCCAAACCCTGCCCAATACATGAATGTAGATTTCTTCTTTTTTAAAGTTATTTAGGACTGTGATTGGGTTTACTTAACCCTCTTCAATTACCCAACCCTGGCCATGTGGTTCTGTGCAGCTTGGTGCAGGGACATCAGATTGTGGCACAGAATGGGATTTAGCCAGCAAAATAAAGAGCTCTCCAAGAACTACAGTTCCTCTTGATTTTCCAAAGCTGATGTGCTTGAGGCTTGGGGGTTGTCATTTCCCACTGCCTGACAGGCAAAGACTAAATGTGGTTGTTTTTGTTTTGTTTTTTTTTTTGTTTTGTTTTGTTTTGTTTTTGTTTTTGTTTTGTTTTTTTTTTTTTTGGTTTTTTTTTTCCTGGGGAGGGCAGGGGCAATGTAAAGACAAAGCAAAATGTCACTGACTATTTCAAACAAAAAGATCACAGAATCACAGAATGGATGAGGCACCACAGTGGGGTTGTCTGTCCAACATCCCTGCTCAAGCAGGGCCAGCTCAGAGAACATGGCACAAGATTCTACTCAGACTGTTCTTAAACATCTCCAGCGAGATCATGGTGTGTCCATAACTTCATTTCAGAAATACATTTCCTACCATCCTTCTTGAACATCAAAGGGCAGGAACAGCCAAAAACACGCACTTTTTTTCAACAAAGTTCCCTGCATTTTGTGCTGGTGGTTGCAGTGAGATCCCTCAAGTGCAAGACGACAATTCACAACCAGAGATACTCAGTGTGAGAATATTCTTTGACATTTTCTCCCCTAGAAATGGACACAAGTCCACAAAGCTCATTCATCTGTGCTCAGTGAACCACAACAGAAATTAGACAAACACTGACCTCGACCTGCTGCTTGAAAACTGTCAACATTTCTGACTTGGACAATTGAGTCATGTGTGGCCATTGCTGTTTGCAAACAGAGGTCCCAACCTCAAAGCACCAGCCCCCAGCAGGAACTTTTTGTCCACTTTTTGCACCGTTGACTCAAGCGCAATTCCTGCTGTACCACAATGAAAATCTATCCTGATAAAATTAGCCCAATCCAATTAAAGGACAAAGTATAGCCCTTAATTAAATGTTCTGATTATTCTGAAGCCCTCTCTCTTTTTTTTTTTTTTTGGTTCATCTTGAGTTTAGGTCTGTAAAAGCATACAAATTAGAAAGAATTAACATGTTCTTGTTTTACCCATTTATCTCTTAAATGTAAGTAACAAGAATTCCCCAAAAGCATAAAAAGAGAAGCATAAAAAGAAAAATGTGGGATGCTTAACTTATTCAGCCTCTTTTTGTTCCTTTATTTCATTTGGACTCTTTGAAAAAAAAAAAAAAAAAAGAAAGGGAATACAATAGTATGTCCTCTTTCAACTACATCGAGAATGTCCAAATACTTTGATACAGCAAAATATTGAATAATTTGAAAAGGTTAACAAGTTATTTCCTTTTATCTTCCTATTATTCTCTTTAATGGTAAAGCTGAGTATTTTCAGCCTGTGACAAATTCCAGTTTCAATTTTGCGTGCACCGAGGAAGTCGCTTTGCTGCAGAACACAGCTCAATAAAACCTCTCTACAGACTCTGCTGTGGAAGAGTCACTGAACAGAACCCAACCATTACCCCATGAACATGAATTAATTCTTGTCATTTTCATTACAGATCACATGGATTTCTACCTTTTTCTTCTGTCACTGATTTCCGTGTTTAGAAACACTGGATAATCTCCCCGTTTTTAGTGATGCTGTACTAGCAGCAATGTAAATCAGGGTTCCCTTCATGTCAAGCAAGGCACAAAGCAAGGAATCTTCACTTCCAGCTCACAAAACCGTGGTGGGAGGAGGTTACTGACCTCAATCTGCTGAATGGCCTCTTCCCGCTGGCGGATGGCCTCCAGATCCTCCTCCGTGATTTCCGAGAGCAAGGCTTGGTCCTGGCCCTGGTTCTGCCACACGCCATCGCCTCCGTTGAAGATCTTCTCATCATCAGGCAGGTCAGAGAAGGGGGTCTTAGGGCTCTGCTGAGGTGGGAGAATGGAAAGAAAGCAAAGGAAGCGTAAATGTTTCCCAGTGTTACACAGCTTTAGTGTGGGGAAAGGAAATATTGATAGAAGAGATGGCGTAAACAGTGGTGAAAAGGTGAAGAGGAGAAAAGTAAATTACATGAGAGGAAACATTTCAAGTGTCAAAGGAAGTTTTAAGACCTGAAGTCAAACCTCCTGAGCTGCTTTTGGGCTCCAACAATCAGCTTCAATTCTCCACAGTTCTGACAGAACAAAACATTGGTGTGCAGCTCTAAAATAACACATTCACCTTGTTTGATTTCCCTGCAAATTTTTCCTGTATTAGGCACACTGAAATCCTATTCGTCTTGAAGATTTTATGATTCAAATTGCAAAATTCAAGACACAAAATTGAAAAAAAAAACACATTCTCTATTTATGAGATAAACAGCGCAGCCTATAAAAGGGGAAACCATTGCCGTGATGAAATTTGAAGAGTGATCAGCCTGAGCAACTCATGGTGTTCACTCTGTGGAGCTCACCTGTTTTTTCTGACACATCAGATCACAGTCACTGAACCACAGAATGGTTTGAGCAGAAAGGACCTTAAAAATCATCTCATTCCTACCCCCCTGCCACAGGCAGGGACACCTTCCATTATCCCAGGTTCCTCCAAGCCCCATCCAACCTGGCCTTGAACTCTCCCAGGTATGAGGTAGTCACAGTTTCTCTGGGCACCCTGAGCCAGGGCCTCAGCACCCTCTGAGTAAAGAAATTTTTCCTGATAACTAATCTAAATATTTCCACTTTCAGTTCAAAATCAACCTCCCTTGCCCTATCTGCCTCTTTAACAAGTTTCTCACCCTGTTTTTTACTTGTTTTATAAGCCCCAACATTCCATTTTCTGCTACTTTTGGGAGCTGTACTTACATTCAGATCCAGATTTTAAAACCTTTTTCAATAACCAGTTGGATCTCCACTAAAAGTAGGGTCAGAGCTTTACCAAGGTCTTCTACAGCCTTCAGGTTATGTGTCTGTGTCAGGTTCAGTCCTGACTGGATTTGGAGAATGAACTGATTCAGGGTTTATTTGAAGGCTGAGTTCAGGTTCTAAGTTAAGTGGTGCTGTTGAAGGCTCCAACCTTAAAACTGCAGGAGGACTGCCCTTCAAACAATGTTCATGATCCTCTAACTTGCTCTTGAGCTGAGCTTTGACTCCTGAATGAAAGTCACAATTAAAAAGCAAATCAAACATTCTCATGCTCTGAAGTTGAAAGAAGAAATGACAGCGGCCATGGCAGATCATTGACCAAAATGTCCCCATAGCCTATAAAACCAAAATAAAACAAAAAGAAAACTGGCATAGGTAGTCAGGGACACGTTCAGTTCTTTGAATCTGGATTTATCTGAAGCACAAATAATGGGAGTTTTGCCTGAAAAATTAAAGCCTTTGCTGCCTTGCTGTGGCTACATCTTCAAAAATATTGATTCCCCCCAAATTCCTACAGGGTGAACAGGTAGTGAAACCATGGGACAGTTTGCTGGAATGGCATAGGATGGGACAACTGGAAGGACCAGGAGGACTTGATTCTGTTTATTTAACTCTCTAATCTTTCTTTATCTCATTAAAAAGTATGTAATTCCTATATTTAGAAACAATAGAATTTATCCAAATTTAGTATTCTGAAACTAATTCATTATTATTATTGCTATCATCATCCCCAGCTGGAGACAAGGAAAATAACAAAATGTGGTAAAGGAGGTGGGGTGATGGAAGAAGGAGAAGGAAATAAGGAAAATCAGCAGCAAACAGTCAAGTATCTTTCCAAATATGAACAGAAGTTGAAAATCTTTGACATTAATGTCACACTTTGTTTCACCTTCTGCTTCTCGGGGATCTGTTATCTACCGAGAAAGGGTGTGTTACAGGAAGAAAATCATCATTTAAAATTAAGTTAAAGATTCATTTACACTTTAAAATACATATTTTAATAGGATTAAGATACTCTGGGTGTGTTTTATTCACTAATTATTACGTGCCTTGGACACTAACTTCCCTGGTAGAGTGTTTCAGTGCCAAAAGAGTGTATTAATGGACTCGGGGAAAAAAAACCCAAACACCTTTGGGGTATTCTGAAGCTTTGTTTAGTGGCACAAGTGTCCCCTCATCTTCACCAGTGGGCTAAGATGAGCAGAGCCAAAGAGCTCATTGCCAATTGGGCTGGAATATCCCAAGAATCTTCCCTGTGGAGACACAGGAAAAGTATTCTGATGAAATTTGTGTGCTCTGGTCACTGCAAGGACACTGCACCAAGGACCTCAATGTCCATGAATGGACATTCAAAGCCCTGCTTGTCCCTTGCAGGTTTGAATTTCAGTGGAAGATGATAAATTTGCAAGTGTTCAAATGTTTCCCATTCTGTTGTGGGAACACAGGAGAGCCAGCAATGCAGCAACCAGCTCTTCTAATTAGATTGCTCCATGGAATAACACTGTTGTACCACAAATATGCTTTGTCTTGGCCTGTGTCAACTTTATTTGTCATCCTCACTAGCTGGGCCTGGTGTCTGTAAATAACACAACCCCCTCAAAATTGCTCAGATAAAGCATTGCCAGTGCTGCTGCTCAGTCATCTCTCAGAAAAAAAAAAAAACAAAAAAAAAAACAAACAAAAAAAACAAACAAAAAAAAAACCACCCAAACCGCTATTCATGTGTTTAAATAGGTAAAGGTCTAGACACAGATTTTCTCTAAACAAAGTAGTGACCTAAGTTAATTTCAGAGCTGCTGAAGGCATTTACATGCCCTTGTGTGCTTAACATCTTCCGAAAAAATCCGACCGCGGCCGCCGTATGAGTAAATCAGTAAAACAACAGGATGCAGGGGGGGGGCTGATATTTCCTTCCAGACATAAAAATGGCTCCATAATAATATTAAATACAGTCAGCATGACCTGCTATCAGGGTCTGTGTGCTGTGCTAAAAAATAAAAGTGATTTTGTGCTGTTGATGGCTCAGAGCCCCTCATTTCTGTGATAAAGTGAACAAATCTTAAATTTGAAACTGTGAAGGAATCTAATCACTTCTAATACCTTTGATTGAAAGCTGCACATAGCTTGGCTTATCAGTGGTCTTCATTCCCTTTTGAGTTATGTTCATTGCCATGTCTGACAAAACATTTTATTTATAGCAAGAAAAGATCAGATGGAGGGCACTCACTGAGCCTCCACAGATAAGTTCCCTTTGACACCGCTCTGGAAGGGGCCATAACTCCCTGTACAGGCATTTCCACAATAAATTTGATTTAGTGCCAACTTTTATGCCCTGTGAATCTCTGTGTAATTTTCTGTCGGATTTCCTTTCATAAATTGTTAATTGGATGTGTTTGAAGTTGTTCTTTTGTTGAAATTTGCCTCTGGCAGATTTTTGTCAAGATGTATCTATAAACTGAACTCTGCCAATGAAAGAAAAAATGATAGCAGAGAAAAAGTTGAGTATATCTGATATGCTCAGTGGTTCTTTTAAAACTAAATCCTTAGGACTGAGGGTCACACCATGCTGCTGTTCATCACATCTGAAAAATTATGCCCAGGCACAACATTTTTCCTGTTGGATAAAATCTTTTCACCAGGATAAAATCGTTGCTGCTTACAACTACATTTTTTTTATCAGATTTATTCTACCAATGGGAGACATGCTATATGCAGCTGCTGATAGGAGGAAAAAAAAATAAAAAAAAATAGGTTTTATCTGGATGGTGACAGCTTCTGTCAGCGCCTGTACTTTATCAGCAGTGAAATCTTTGCCTCAGAAGTTGCATGTCTGAGACCCCTCCAAAAATAACCCCCTCCCAACCCTGGCAAGGGATTGAAATGTCCTCTCTTTCTGCTCCCATATGGTTTTTATTCCACAGAGAAGCAGAAATCTAATGGGAACTCCAGCTAACAGGACACCCACCAGCCCTCACAGCTCATCTTCAGAGAGTTGGGAGTGTCCTGGTGCAGAGAGAGTGTCCTGGTGCCTCCCAGTCCTGCGGCTCCTTTTAACATCACTGACTTTAACAATGACATTTCTTATTGCCGGTTACAAGACTGTTCCCTTATGGCAAATTCAGGGCATGAAATGTTGCCTGGAGATGGATGAGAAATGGCTTTTAGTGCCAGGGAAATGTTTCGTGATTTCAAAGGAAAATTTCCTCTCAAATCCTCCCCAAAACCCGAAGTTATAGAGAACATTATACAACACAGACAAATACAGGAACACACACCCTCCCTCTAGCTCAGGTTAGAATAAAAAAAGACAATAAAGGTGAGAAATCAGATGGGCCTCTCACAGTCTCACCAAAAAGAACTGTAAGAGTTGATGTAAATAACCAAGGGTTATTGAAGCTGGATTTACAGAACCTATTCTCCAGGTGAGTGACACCACATGGACAGGAGAATGAAGGGCTGAAGAAGACATTCACAAACTCCTACTTTCAACCTCAGCATGAAGACAAGGGAACTTGATTAAACCTGGAATGAAACATGAACACATTTCTATACTGTCTCCTTCCACTCCAAACTCCACCAGGAGTTGTGTCCTGGGGAGGAGAGTTTAATTTCTGTGTGTGGAAGTTTGGGAAGAGGATACAGGCACAGTATCTTGGGATGGATGGGGCAGAGCTGTTGTCAGAGCAGGGAAGGGGAGCAAGAGACTGGAGAGCAGCCCATGGAAAAGGATTTGGGGGTCCTGGCTGACAGAACGTTCAGTTTGAGCCAGCGGTCCCTCATCTGGACTGAAAAACTAATTCTGGAGAAGAAGAAAGAGCACAAGTTCCCTTTTTTCTGACCACTACTCCATTCATTTGCACTTTTCTTGCAGCTGGAGCATGGCTGGGCTGTAAGACCCTGCAGATGCCTTTGAAATGCACAGCACCGTTCACAAATTCCTTGTAAACCCCTCCCAGTTTAGACCAGCACAGAAAAAACCAAACTGACACCTCTGAGCTAATTTTGTGCCACAGACTGCAAGCACTTCCCAGGAAATCTTCTGCCACCACGAAAAGCGAGGATTTCCGAGCTCTTACATGACTCAGGGAGCAAACCAAGGAAGGTTTCTCTCTCTTCCCCAATCTCCAGCAGCCTCCTGCACCTCGAGCAGGGATAAGGGCAGCCCCAGCAGCAGCCACCACACCTCCCACAGCTCCTGCAAACTCTCACATCTCCTCGGGTAACACTCTGGCTCCGGCTTTCAAACAAAATGCAAATGCAGAGATGTTTATCTCTTGCTTTAGAGTACATACAGACACATAAACAGCCAGGCAAGGCTTTATGAGGATATCCTATTCTCAGTAGCACCCAGGCTCACAGATTCACGTTTTTATTGCGTGTAGAGTAATGAGGTTGGAGTGTCTGCATTAGAGATCAATAAAACACCGTGCAGCGAGGGCCACAGCACTGAGCACTGCTGGAGTTACCCTGCCTGACTCATTTTTTAATTGCAGGTTGGCACTGCAAAGCTGCCTGGGATAAAACTGACACAGAACAGCCAGTTTGGCCTGGCTGTCCCCAAAATACAGCCAGGTTAAGGCCATGGATAAATCGGATTAGATGATCTATCTCAAAGCATCCTTCCAAAACAACTAACCTCGCAGGCTCAACGAGATTTAGAGCTGTGCCACGCCAAGCAAAAGCCCAGAGCAATTACAAGTAGAAAGGCCTCAGGCAGGCATGGAACAAGCAGCCTGGGACTTCTGAATCTTTTAGAAGAGAGAAATAGTGATATTACAATTTTGCATTATCTTTCAGGCAGAAGATCGCAGCAGTGATTGGCAATCTAAGCTCTGTTGTCTTAGAGGAGCTTCCCAAAACAACTAGGAAAGAAATGCAGCACGAGAAATCACAAATTAACCATTGCCTGCTCTTCCTTTTCAATCAGAAATGGCCAAATTTAAAACTACCACAACAAGGACAACTTTAAAGTGAAATGTGTTGAATCCTTCCTGCATGCATCACTGACACGGGCAAATACAGAAATGGATTCAGCATTTTCTTCAACTTATGCAAATTTGATTACTCTGCACCAGTGTAGCAGGAGAAGAACCAGGATGGGGAAATTAGCATAAAGGGAAGGGCTGAAGTGCATTTTTATTTAAATTAACTAGAATCCTTCAAGTGTTTCTGTCCTCACTCTTGATCAAGGTGTTTACTTTTGAATGAAAGGAATGCAAAATTGAGCAAGAAAACCACCCTTTCCACCAGTTTCTTACTACAAAATATGCAAGAAATTACTAATTTTAGGGAAAATGTATCAACAGAAACTATTTTGATAGCATGCTTTTCAGCATTTTTTAATTTACTCGTTTGGATCTCTGCAGTTATGAGGACTGAGAAAATCTTTTCAGTTTCCTGGAAGTGGAAGAGACTCAGCAACAGAGTACCTAGTTCATACCTCCTACTGTTTTCTTCTTCTTTAGCTTGCCTTCAAGACTTTATTACTTCACCAAATTCATTCTAAGCAATCCTGACCTCATCACCCGGGGCTGCTTGAGTTCAGAGCTGATCTTACTCTACCCAGGGTGGGAGAATTAAATGACCTGTCTGTGGTGGATGAAGAAAAAGAAAATAAGTCAGAGGCCCGAGGTTTAGCTCTCTGATAACTTATGTGCTTTTAAGAAGCAGAGCACATTTTCTCCCCACCGTGAAGACCAAATTTAGGAGGAATGCCCTTCCTACCAGGCTTAGATGGTGGGGCTGACACTCACATTTTGCTCATGGAGATCATCAGCTTCTAGGTCAAACTTCAGTTGAGCATGAGGGCTACATTTTGCCACATACTTTCACCCTGTCAGACTGAAGGAAGGACCAGCTGGTTTTGTTCCTATTTCCAGTCCTTCTCCATTTTTTTTTTTTTTTTTTTTTTTTTTTTCTTTTCCTCTTGATTTGGCATCTTTATCTACCATGCAAATAGACAATCCCACAGTGATGCGAATGAAACAAAACAGCACCAGTGAAGAGAGGCACACATTTCACATCTCTGTAATCCAACATTCTCTGCTTTTCAAACCCATTTCATTTAAAACCTTCAGATTGTGCCCATTCTTCCCTAAACCAGCTGCCTGGGCTGCCACCACCTTCAGGTGACGTCTCCATACACAACAGAGTGAGTGGATAAACATTCCTTTAAGGCTGTCAGGAAGGAGAGCATTCTCTGGTGTTTTTACAGCATCACAGCACATTCCTAAAGCTGCTCCTGCCCTTCCCTGGCTGTCTGTGCCATGTTCTCAGCATTCTCTGTCTCTGCACATCTCTGCTGGTACCACATTTTGGCTGGGGGTGCTGTCTGAGAGCCGAGCTCTGCATTGTCCCTGGATCCTGGTGTGAGGCAGAGAATCCCTCCCTGAGCAGCTGAAAGGTTTGTGTGAGCAGCCCATGCTTGAAAGAGCTCACAGACACATCGAGACTGTCCAGAAAGACTCATGCTCTCTCTGCCTCCCAACATATGTGCTGCACAGCTGGTGAGCAGGTTCCTGCTAGAAAGGCAAGCAAGAAGGAGATTGAGCCACTGGCTCACCGGTTAGCGCCCACCCAGTACCGAAAGAAAATTAAAATAGTGAGGAGCATTTTCTTCCTGGGTTCACATGGAGTCAAGAACCAAATTCAGCTTGATTTCCTGCAGTGGAGACAACCCCTACCATGGGCACAGCGCCACTCTGGAGCAATGGAAAAGCAGGAAGATGCTGGAAAGAAAAAGTGTTTCTTTCTTTCAAAAAATAGACTGCTTCTGTATTTTGTATTTTAGTTTTGGACTGCTCATCCACTTTTATTTTTAGAAACATGGCTGACTTCCACAAAACTTCATTGGCATCAATTTTTTTTAATCTCTCTTTGTCTCTGGCCTTTGGCAGGGTTCCAGTGGACTGTTCAGTGTCCAAGCAAATGTTCAGAGCCTGGGATTGAGAATCACTCTCATTTAATGACTCTTCATAAAGTCTCTGCCCTTTTAACAGCCCCTGCCCTCTGCATTCAGGATGCTTCTGTCACTGCCCAAAAGCCTGATCCCAAATGAGGAAAAAAATTGAAGGAATCTTTTCACCAGCCATTTGGAACATCTTCACTGAGCCTTTTTGGGGTGGGTGATCAGTTGATGAGAATGGGGATGGGAACACAAGACAAGGTTCCTGCCTCTCTGCAAGAGTGGGGTCCAATTTTGTGGGAGAGAAGGATGAAAGATCAGAGCTTTGAGCAGAGGATGGGACAACACCTCGTCACCCCACAACAACTTTGAATTCTGAATAACCATAGAACCAGAGTATGGTCTGGGATGAATGGGACCTTAAAGTTCATCCCATTCCACCCCCCTGCCATGGGAAAGAACACCTTCCACTATCCCAGGTTGCTCCAAGCCCCATCAGCCTGGCCTGGGACGAGACAGCTATAGCTTCTCTGGGAAACCCGTGCTAGGGCCTCAACATCTTTATATTAAATAATTTCTGTCTAATACTTAATCTAAACCTCCCTTCCTTCAGCTTAAAGCCATTCTCCTTTGTTTTGTCACTCCATCCCTTGTCCAAAGTCACTCCCCAGGTCTCTTAGAACCCCTTCAGGCACTGGAAAGGTTCTGAGGGCTCCCCAGATCCTTCTCTTCTCCAGACTGGACACCCCCAGCTCTCCCAACCTCTCTCCAGAGCAGAGGTGCTGCATCTTCCTGAACATTTTTGTGGCCTCCTCTGGTCCATGTCCTTCTATGCTGGGGGCATACAGAATTGATTTCCTGTTATAATCTCCCCCTGTTTCCAACCAAATGTTTTTTCTTTTTTCCCCTTTTCCTCCAAACATCAGATGTTACAGCTCACGGGACACAATCATCCAAGTGACAATACTGGGATGAAATAAAGACACTTGGAAATTAGAATTTCATTATAGTTTTTTTTGTTTGTTTGTTTGTTTGTTTTTTTTAAAGTGTCCAGTTACGGCAGAGCACTGCACAGCAAAGTCCAGTTCGATAGGAACTGTTACAGTCAAAAGGTTCTGCAGCATTTGTTCCTAGAGAGATAAATTTGGTGAAACAGATCACATTTTCAACTAAATTGTTGAAATGGCTTCTGTCCCTCTAAGTGTTACCGCTAAAGTCCCAAAACATTGGTGGGGACTTTCCCAGTGCCCACCTGTCCATGCAGGAGGGGGTGATGGTTCCTTCTCCTGGCCAGTGATAATCCCATCCTAGCTCAGTCTAATATCTCCATCTGTAAACCACTTTAAAATATAAATTTAACTGAAGGGAATGAAATGCTTGCCCTGATTTCTGTGTGCTGTGACAGCAAGGACTGACATGGACAAGAGGACATTGTTCTACTGGAAATATTTAACAACAGTCAACTTTATTCAGAGGATGTAAGCCTCAATCTCCAGAAAAATGAAGAGTGACAACTTGAATTTCAAGTCAAATCAAGTCAGGATATTTACTAGATTAGAGAAAAACACCAAAACAGCAGAAAGAAAATTATATTCTTCCTTAAGAATAGTGATAGAGTTATTACAGATCTAGGCAATGTCTCAAGGAAGAGAAACTAATGCTATTAGGGAAATTTAGACACAGAGGTGAATTTTGCACCAAAGTGCCTGCGAAGTGAAATAATGAAAATAAGAAGTGTAAACATTGCTAAAGGGAACAAAATTGTGCTTCCGAGTTAGTTTGTCCAGGGAGAATGAAATAGGGAGAATTTGGCAGTTTGCTAATTTATCCTGCATGAGTTCTTTACAGGGCAGGATGAAGTGAATTTAACCTTCCAAACAGTGACAAGAAATAGGGAGTTTCAGGAAGGGAAGCGGTGCAGAGCAGCTTTATTATCCTCAGGTGCTCCGTGCTGTCGCTGTGATATACGCTCACAGAGATGTTAACCTTTCCTCATCTCGGTCCCACTCCACCCCATTAGCATACAGGCTTTCATGAGGACTGAAAAGCTACCTAAAATGTTTCCAAAATAAAGCATTCAGGGAAAGGATTAAGATAAAAAAAAATGCTGAGAGGTTTTCAGCTCAGCGCCTCCGGAACGTGACATGTAACAAAATCGTTCATAATCTGCTCATTTTTCCAGTTAATATCAGGACAATGTCTTAACTATGTCAGAGGCAGTAGAGGCCACAGATAAACATTCAGATAATATCTACCACAGATTTTTATTGCACCATCACTATTATTTATTTTACTTCTGTTTTAACTGTGCTATTGACTTTGCAAACTGATGGGGTTTTAACCATTCATACAAGTGTCTTTTATTAGTTTCAGCACTTAACCTACATGTTTCTTTCCTTACATCAGGCTATTCTGGCTTCTATCATTCAACTCTGTGAATAATTCACCTGGTCTTCATTTGTATTTTCACCTTGAAAATATTTATAGACTGCAATCATATCCCTATTGATACTTTCTTCAAGACTATTTAATTTAGCTCCCTCATTTTCTCATCTGATGTTTATAGACTATATACCTCATGTTATTTTACTTGCCTTGTTCGTGCTCTTTTTCATTCTTTTATTCTCTCTGTATATACCAATGCCCTTCCCAAGCCATAAACTCCAAGATTTCATTGCTTGTGCCATAAAAATATATTTCTGTTGGAAATTTGCACCCAAACATAGGAGAAATTTTGTCACATGTTAAAGTCCACTCTGAAAACTGCATGGGGCCATGATTGGTCAGGTTGCATCTTGATAATTTTCCTGTTTGACCTAGTCCCCAAGGACCCAAATCTGATAATTTTCCACTACTACAGTAATAAAGAAGTAATGAACTGATTCTGAAAGGCTAGCACACACTCACTGAATTAAAATAATATTTCACTTCCTTTAAGAGATTTCTGTCTGTAAAACCACATTGGAACAAGGATTCTCTTTGTGGAAAGGGGACAGTTTTTTGCTGCTCCTCTAAAAGTTTGTGTGCGTGAAAATGTGTTTTTTGTCACATAAACCCAGATTTTCACTGCACAAGAAGCTTCCCACAAACACAAATGGGTGCAGAAACTGCCACTGAACTCATGAAATCTGTGGGGACAAAGGGATTGCAGTGAACTACAGGAAGGGTGTTCACAGGGAACTTATTTCCTTCTGCTCCCTGTCCACTCAAAACAGCAAAGAGGGTTTCTCCAGCAGGTAATTCAACCTAATAATGTTCTGACTTTCTTTCTTTTTTTTTTTTTTTTTTCCTTTTCTCTAAACTGCCAGTGGAGACAAGGAATTTTTTTTTAGCCTACACTGAAGCTGCCACTTTGTTCCATCAGATATCAAGCATCATTCAGAGGGATAGGGATAAATCAGGCAGATGCTGGTTCAGGACTGGTGGTATTGACATGCAAGTGGGATCCCTCTTGACACCAATTTGAGATGTTTGCACAGTGGATATCTTTCTTTGAATTGATCAGGCAAATTGAGCAGCCTGAAATCCACCGCTCCAAGCTTTACCGGCAGTGGAAGCACTGACCTCGGAGCTCCTGATTAAGACTCCCACCATAATCAATGGAAGCATGGTCAATAAAGTCAATGCAGATAAGAGCCCTATTCTCCAGATTAAAAAGATTGACAGCTACTTAACACAGATTGTGTGGTAGACTACAAAGGGAGCCTTGAATGTCAGGCTGAGAAATGGAGATTTATACTGCACACGCCCAGGTGAGGGCAAGAGACAGCAGAAAAAACAAACAAAAAACACAAACAAAAAAAAACAAAAAAAAACCCCAAAAAACAACAAACAACAACAAAAAAACCAAATAAAATTAAAAAAAAAAAAAAAAAAAAAGTACAGATTTTTTTTTTTTCCATCGAAAACAATATAGCCTGCTTAGCTCAGCTGAGTACACTGAGATGTGTTTGTTTCTCCCAACTACCTGCAGAAAGAGTCCTGCTGCCTTCAGAGGTAGAAATCGACACTGTGGAGGAATTAACAGAGATTGCTTCAGCATGCATGGGTTGAGTTCCCAGCAGATTTGTCAGGGAATGGATGAGGATAGTGAGGCAAGACACATCTGGGGTGATGCCCTAGAAACTGCTTCCTGGATTGTCTCTTCATGGAGAAATCCCATTTCCCCCCAACATGGCACATGGAACACCAGAAAATGTTTGCAACTATCTGGTAACAAAGAAGGGACAAAAACACCTCTGCTGTACAGAAGTGCAGCTTGTTTATTCCTCTGTCACACAGGATGACCTTCTCTCTCAACACACAGAAGGCAGAATCATGTGAAATGTTCAACTTCTTTTGACAAATTTCCCTCAGCTGGTGAGGATGGGAGGCAACTCCCTAATAGACCAGGTCTTTAATAGATTTAACACCATGAGAACATGGAATTATCTAAGATGTATGTTCACACTGCATGAGATCACGAGACATCAAAACTTTGATAGATGCCTCTGCTGTTTGCTCATCCTTAAGGAGCAATGACCCGAGCATTAGCATGTCTAGTAAATTGTTCTAATGTGTGGTGAAAGGGGACTAATGGATACAGTAATTGATTGTTTGATGGATAGCTGGGGAGCCCTTTTATTATGAGTTTTTGCTACGGTCCAAGACATTTTCATTCTCCAGTTAACCCAGAGCCTGATTGCTTGCATGAATTATCTCCTTCTCTGACTGCAAATATCATTCACTTAATAAATATTTCATTAGAAACAAACCAGCGGTGGGGAGAGAGGAGAAAGCAGATGCTCAGCGCTGTGGCTGTTGAAGATGTTACAGAGTTTACAGAACACTGAGATTATCCATATCAGACAAAATTTGCTTCTCCAGGATTTAGTGCTCAAAACAATGTGAGAAGTGAGAGGAAGCCTGGAGGTCAATTTAAATCAATCAAGGGAAGCCCAGTATGGACCAAGTAGGATGCAATGCAGTGATGAAGCCACTAAAATGTAAAAGTTGGCTTCCTCGCAAACCCCACCTTCCTCTCTCCCAACCTCCAGGCTGAGCTTTCATGCTACAAGGAGGGATTCTGAACAAGAAGAAATAGAATATCAGCAAGGAAACAGTTATAATTCCTGGGATTCAGTTGGTGAGGGCAGAATTTTGATCCTAGTGAAGGTTACAGCAAAATTTTGCTGCCTATTAATGTGGGGGTTTTTTATCCTTTATCTTCCCGTGATGACTCTTCAAAAGTTATTTCTCCCTTTATTTGGCTTTTGTTATTTAATTATTCAGTGACACCTGTACTGAACATCTTTGTCTCATTTCAGCTGGTTGCTTTCCAGCATGACTCTGTACTTTTGAGTTACCAAGGTCACTACTCTTCTCTCCAAGGAGGCTGTCCTGTTCTCCTAAAAGGGAGTGCAGAAATCAGGCAGGAACAGACTTTTTTTTTTCACCATTCAAACTCCCAATCCTGAATCAACCCCTTTTCACATCTCTTCAAATTCTCAGATGCAAAGAGAGTGATATTTGGACTTCCACAGGCTCCAGTGAGGTGAGGAACTTCACAAACTAAGCTTGAGTCACAAGTAGTTTGTTACAACATGGATAAATCACTACAAAAGCTAATCCTAATTCACCTCACACTCTTTAATACACTGAAAACTGCAGCGGTTTTTAAATCCTCTTTCACTGAAAAATTGTTGATGAGCAAAATACATAATGTTCCCTATTACTCTCCACCTTGTGTATGTCCCCTGGGCATTGTGTGTCCCTTATCTTGTTTTCCTAGCTGCTCCCCCAGCACATTTATAATGTTACTCTCACAATGGATATCATTATGTCAATAAGCACCATTTAAATACTAATCCTGTGGTTATGGGCAGAAATGTAACTGATCATATCGTCAGCTGTGAAAGGGGGACACAGCACCAGGAAATGGTTGCAGCGCTGTTTGCTCTCAAATGCTTCGTCAAGAATTCTGCAGAGGGGGATGACACAAACAGGATATGGGGGGAATTAGAAATGGTGACAAAGGAAGAGGGACAACCAAACAAATGAGAGTAGGGATGGAGCAAGAGTGGAAGAAGAACACAGAAAGTGCTTGGAAAGGGGAAAGAGTGAAGAATGGTGATCTCAAGATTTTTGATTCAAGAAGTGAATCAAAAGAAAGCCAAAGGGAGATCCAGGTTATCTTTAAAATGCACAGAACTCTCAGTCAGGCATGACAGGGGCTGAGATAGGACCCTCTGAAGATTTTCCTGAAACCCTCACCAGTGCTGAAATATTTCAGCAGGAACAGAGAGAAAAGGAAGGCAGAGAATCTTTCCAAAACCGGTGTAGCAATTATGAAAACCTACACATTCCTGTTGTTCCTCCTTCATTGCAATACACAGCTCAACTATTAGGGAGTAGAAAATCTCATTTTTAGGCAAAAATATCTGTCTTCTCCTGGAGAGATATTTGTCACTAATTTCTGAAGAATAACAAACATTCTGTCCACATTCTGGAAAAGATTTTTTCTTGCCACAGGGTACCTCTAATAATAAAGATAAAAAACTGGCACAAAAATATTTTAAACCATTAGAAAATATTCTCTTTTACAAATTAATTCTGTATTTATCTGAGATCAGACTGCACAGTGAGTTTTGGACATATATTTTCCACACCAAATTGTGGAAGGTGACTGAGTCCCCAACATCCCTGCATATTTTACCATAATCATGAGGCTGCACACCATGGGCAGTTCTCCCTGAACCACTGACTCTGCCTGCTGAGGGAGGTGACACTTTCCATCAGCAAAGGAGCATCGATCTGCCTCAGCATTTTAAAGTCCCTGATGAGTTTACATTGCCTTTCTGCTGGAGTCCTTCTGTCTGCATCCACTGCCTGTGCTTGTACCCCGCTGCTGCTCAGCTCAAACACAGCTGTGCCAACACACCAAAGCCACACAGCTAATCCACACCCCTCTGATCTGTTTTCAGGTCTCATTTGGCAAACAGAACATGATGAGGCCAGTGAGATATAAAAAAGAGACAAGAGCTCAAGGTGTGTCCTGGGCCAACCTCCCAAGGATGTTGATATGGGCTTTAGTTTTGTGAGAATCACAGAATCACTGAGGTTGGAAAAACCTCCAAAGTCATGGAGTTCAAATTTGAATAATCCTTCTCAACCAGACCAGAGCACCGAGAGCCATGTTCAGTTGCTTCTTGAACATTTTCGGTGATGGTGGGTCTGCCACCCCACAGGACAGCTCCTTCCAAAGCTTCACCACCCTTTCCATGAAAAAATTGTTCCTGATGTCCAGTCTGAACCTCCCCTGGCACAGCTTGAGGCCAAGCCCCCTCAGCTCCCCACAGAACTGACCCTCTAAACCCTTCCCCAGCTCTGTTGACCTTCCCTGGACATCCTCCAGCCCTTCCATGTCCTTCTTGACATGGGAGGGCCCAGAACTGGACACAACACTTGAGGTGTGGCCTCACCAGTGCTGAATACAGAGGAACAATCCCTCCCTGGTAAAAAAAAGAAACTACACTTGGCTGAGTTTTACAAAAGGTTGTGAGCATTGCACATATCCTTTCCCAATCTGGAAAGGAGCTATGCTAGCTCAGTTGTTCTGGATAATTCTGTCCTGCCAACCAAAACATGGCTCCTGGATTGTGAGGATGGACATATTCCTCTCCTCCAGTCTCACCCTGCCATGCAATGGCAGCGCCCAATCCAACACTCCTCAGGAGAACGTGACTTCCTCAGGAAGAAATTTGAACCCTTCCACCCTGAATTATTTTAAATATGCCTGGTAGGTCTCATGAGTAATGTACCTACACAAAGAGATCTCAGAAAACGTACAGATTGTGCAGGAACATAAATTTTGACTGAGCAAGTGATGAATAGAATGCAGAGCAACATCCTCAGATTTTGGGCAAAGAATATATAATCATTCAGTGGTGTTTGCGAAACATGTCAGGCTCTGTCAGGAAGAAGGGTTATAAATAAATGTGAGGGAGATACTTTAATAATGCTATTTCATATACACTCCATAATGAACTTTAATTATTTCTTTGGGTTTCTTTCTTCTTTCACAGTAGCAGATGAGTCAAGCCCAGATGTGTGATGAAACTGATCCTGGCATCACAGCATTTTCTTTAGAGGTGGCTGAAAGAGCTCTATGGATCAGCTGTCAAATCATTCCTCCTCCTGTGGGGTTTCCTTCATGCGTCTCACCCAGAGTTTCATTCCTCCACATATGGCATGAGTGATTCATAGCACAAGGAATTTTCTTGATGGGAAAGATTTTGCAGACAAGCGGTCTCCTCACATCACTTGTCCTGAAATGAAGCCAAAGTCATCTTTATCATAGGCAGTGGAGCAACCTGCCAAGACGAACCAGTTGCCATGGCATGTAAGGCTATGACATCTCTAACTTTGCATTCTGAAACTATGAAAACTAATTTGGAGCTTATCGGCAACCTTATCACCAAATATTTGCAGCAGGGAACGAGGAGATTGATTTGTTTCCTGCTGTGATGCTGGGAATTAGCAGAGGATATCAAAAGGAAAAGCTCCGAGGTGTTAAATGTAATGATGTGGATAAATATGAAATATCTCACCCATTCCTTGGCTTTTTAGCAGAATCTCAGGGAAATGAACAGAGGAAGGTGTCACATCACTCCTTTTGCAAAATGACTTCCTGTCAATGTCTGCAATGACTACACGACTTTCTTGAAGAGGAAATCACATGTGATGAATCTCACTGAAATGCTTTCATTCTCCTTTCCATCTTTCCTGCTCTGTAAGCAAGGAAAATGACAACACAGCCCTACTGAATGAAACAGGACATTCCCCAAATCCCCTCACCATGAAGACACCGTGGACTGATTCCGCTGCTCTCAGAGACGGGAGCTTTCAAACTCACTGAAGGGACACAAAAAATGGCTGATTCATTTTCCAGATCTACTCCCAGTCTCATTCCCAATATTCCATGTCAAATAGTGGATAAACAAACACAGGAAACACATCAATACTGTAGATTTTACTGCATGTACAAATCCTTACATCTAATAGCTACTTGACCTATTCCTCTTTATAAGCACATCCAGACCCACCAATCACCTTTTCCTTCCAAGAACCAGGAAAAACAGAAACAAAAGAAACAGAAAAAAAACAAAAAAAACACCAAAAAAAAAACCAAAAAAAAAAAAAAAAAACAAAAACCCAGGAAAATCAGAGAACTCTGGAGTTGTGGACTTGTGGAGATATGGGCTTGTTCTGGAGCAGGTTTGCTGTCCCCATCTTCCTATTCCCCTGTGATGCTGATGGGGAGGAGGCAGAGAAATCAGGAGTGAATTCTTCCAGGAAGAAGGGCAGAGTATGGCAGACATGTTTTAAGATTTGGTTTTATTTTTATTTCTCATTATCCTGCTCTGATTTTATTGGTATTGGGTTCTTCCTCATTTTGCAAAATGTTTGAGATCTGAAGGGGCATCTACTAAAATTCAGCATTGAAAGGTTTCCCAGCTCACCTTCTATTTGGTATCAAGTCTTACATACAATAACCAGTTTGTAAACAGAAAAGCAGCTCAAAAAAAAAAAAAAGCAGTTCCAAAAATACCCATAAAGCTCAATCCACACTTTTTAAAACCTTTGTTTTGGTGATCAAATAATAATTTTCAGCGTTTTCTGGCTCCTTGGAGCTTAGAAGGGGAAAAAGCAGCACTGGTGAGCTCTGAGACTGAGAAGGGCACAAGGGGAGAGTCAAGAAGGCAAAAGGGTGATCAAAGGGATTTTGTGTGAACTCAAGTCTACAAGGGGTCAGTGCCTGTAGGCTTGGAGCAACCAGCTGTGTGAGGAGGAGAAAAAAGGTTTGGATATCATCAAGCTCAAAATGAAATGTATCTCAAAATAGGCAGGAAGGTGTAGGACAAGAACACAAATGACATCTCACATGCAAAGAATGCATCTTTGTAAAATGAGTTCCTTTTGTATAAGGGACAAAACATATAAAAATAAAGAAAAAAAGACAGATACCAACATTTTCAACAAAGAAAAAAAAAGCAGATCCAAAACATTTAAACAACAAGTATGAATAACAAGCCCTTCCTACCTTTACTTTTCTACAAAATTCTCCCTCATGCCTGGCTTTTTTTTCCATCTGGGACTGCCTGGCAGCTCTGACCAGGCAGGTGTCCAGCAGGTGAACATCATTTGCTATCACCAATACCTGTTCTCATACATAGAGCTGAGGTTTCTTGTTCATTTAAATAATTTTGAGCCTTTTAAAGTCAAAAATAGCAGATTTGCACTACCCCATGCTACACCAGAAATGTGTCACCATATCACCCTCTGCCATTTATCAGATGGGTTTCCAGATCCTGGTGCATCTAAGTCAGATGCACTTAAGGGTTAGATCTGTGTTCACCTTTGGGTGCCAAAATTATGTGAACTGGGTAGAGAGAGGACGCAGAGCCCTAAGGACTTCACTAAAGATCAGTTGACACTAAAAACTGCCAAACTCCAGTAGATGTGACCTAAAGCTCAAATTCTTCCTCCCCAGAAACCTCAGAAATCATCTATGTACTCACAAAATCATTAATATTATTTAACCTTATTTAATCTGATGTATTATATCCATGTTCTCTTTAGCACGGAGAGGGACCTGGAGCAGATTTCCACAACTGAGCAGGGCACTCTGTCTCTGGCAGACACATAAAACTTCCTGTTTTACCCCAGCTCTTTACAGAGTTTTTCTCATCTCAGTGATTCACCAGGGCTTCCCTGACACGTTTCATCTGAGCACTGTAAAACCAGGCTCCTGTATCCTGTGCCAGCAGATGGCACTCCAAAATGTGCAGCATCCACAGCTTCCCTCACCCCACTCCCAGGAACTGCTGTAAAAGGTGGTTTGTTTGTGGTTTGTTTTTTTTTTTTTTTTTTTTTTTTTTTTTGTTTTTGTGTGCTTTAATCAGTTTACGGGTCTAGGTCGTTGGGCCTAAATTCGTTCCTTCGAAGCTTATTTTTGTTTTTTTTTTAATATCCTGACCAGTTAAAACTGCTGGCACAGAAAGGGAGAAAACACCTTCCTCACCCACCAGAAATCAGTTGTGATTGCAAGCAAATATTTGATTTTTAAATTTTATTTTCTGGGGTTTTTTGGTTTTTGGTTTTTTTTTTTTTTTTTGGTTTTTTTGGTTCCTTTTAGGGCAATCATCTGTGTTTCTCAGCATGGCACTGCTGAGCTTTTCATGTGAATGTAACCCAATACAGAAGGGAGAAGGGGAAGGGAAAATCCTTCTTAAAGCAAGAAACGTTGCAGATCAAGAAATTCAATTGTGTCAAGTGTAATATTGAGTTAAGGTTCTAGGAACCATCTCAATGGTTTTATTACATTCAGGACTTTACAGACTCAGTGAAGACAGAAAATAAAACACTGAAGCTTTTCATTTCATCCAAGTGAGGAGTGCAAACCAGATCTCAGAAAAAAATCCAGGGCTTGCACAGATTGGGAGCAGGATATCCAGCTTTGGAAATAAACATTTATGGTTTCACCCAGTTTTCCCATACCAGGGAAGACCTCAGGAATCTCCTGTCTGTGGTGTGAGTTTGGCTTTGGGAAGTTGCACAAACAGGGGCAGAAGATCAACTTTAATTTCCTGTGAGGAGGAAATTTCCTTGGTCCATTCCCAGGTTCCTTCCAGTGCTGAAGTTGGGAAGAGGTGAGATTGAGGCCTTAACTGCTTTAGGGAGTAGGGAAAAGTCCCCTTGCACCAAACTCAATTAATCCAAGGCTCACTGGGGTGACCCAATGCTGATCCCAGGGCATCACACGGTGACAGAGCTTTAAATAAAGCAGATTAATGCAGGGCACACTGCAAAGCTTTCCTGTTTTATACTGCAGGGGACACAGCAGGGTGCAGTCCTGTCACCTGGCTGCTCAAGTGACAAACTGCCCATTTGAGCACCCACAAGAGGAGATCTGTGATGGTTTGGCTGCATGGCTTCCTCCAGGATCCATTAGGAGTTTACAGGGATGAGCAGGGACAAGGGTGATGCCCAGCAGGTACCAAACACAAACATGGAGTTGCTCCTGACATGGCAGTGATGAGCAACACTCATGGCTCACTTTTCTCATTCACAGAAATCACAGAACAACTCAAAACAGAGAGGAGCCATGAGCACCATTAAGTCCAACTCCTTTCTATTCTTATCTAAAAAAGCATATCCTGGCAATTTTCATAAGGGATTGCCCATGATGTAGGCTCTGAACCACCACCTCACTTCAGATTTGGGACAATTGGCTGAAAAAATCGCTTAAACTTAAGGGAATTATTTCCTTCAGAGGCACTGTCTCAAATCAACAAGTTTGTGAGACTGCAGTGGAGAACCTCCATCTGTGTTTAGGTGAACACATTTATTTTATTTATCACCCAGACTGTCGCTATCAGCTCAAAAATAACTGCTTGAAATGTTATCTGCACCACATGCCTTATCCTACAGAACCTGTTGTATTTTATAATGACATTATAATATAAATTACCTCTCTGATACATATCTAGCTTTATGAGTTAACTCCCAAGGAATTTCAGCGTCCTGAATTATCATTAAAAGTGAAGATGAAACTCTGTAAAAAACCAATACATCAGTGGAAGTTTAATGTGGCAAAAAAACAACACAAATTCTGGATTGCCATTTTCAGCTGGGCATCAGAACTAAGGAACAGAAGGAAGAATCAGAATTATGTCTGAGGCGGTATTTCCTCGTGTTTTCAATAAATCAGAAATAATTGTGAACAATTGAAAGAGCCTGAGCAACCTGGTCTAGTGGAAGGTTTCCCTGTCCATGGCCAGGGGGTTGGATTGAGATGGCTTTTAGGGTCCTTTCCAACTGAAATCATTCCATGAGTCTATGATTTCATGGTGAAAAGTATAGAGGAGGCAACAGCACTGCCTTCTACACAGGAGTGAAAGGGGTTAAAAGACTTCCAGTTTATGGTGGAAGTAACACTGGTTATTTAAACCCTGAAAACAGACAAGGTGTGCCTTACAAAGGTCAATAAATATTATTTTTGTCTTCACTCCGGTGCAGCAATAGTTAACCTATTCCCAAACACATTTTTTTCCATGGGAAAATACCATTGCTGTCCCCATTTAATCATGTGATAAATGCAGCCATCAAAGTGGGTTTAGAAGAATACAATTTCCTTCTTTTCAATAATTCATCTCCGCAGGGGGGTTCAAACGTATTAAATAACGCTGCATTCACTTTGGAGCAAGGTGACACACTCAGTAAGGTTTCACATTCATTACTTCAGTTGCTGCACATGATCTTTGCCAGGGCAAAAGTCAATTTAGACTCTTGCAGTGCAGCTTAGAAAAGGTGGGGAGGGGGATGGGGTCACATGAGCAGCCCCCTCACACCAGAAACCACTTCCACTGGGCAGAAACGCTCACTAGATAATTATGCTCTTGGCAAAAAAAAAAAAAAAAAAAAAAAAAAAAAAAGGAATATACAAGGGAATCAAGCCCACAGAGTGAACAAAATTCAAGCTTTTAATTCTTTTTTAAAAATAATTATAGTGCTGCCATTGTGGCCACACAGATCCTGCAGACCCAGCCTACATTTCATCAGCTCTGGGATCTTGGCCTGTGTTTGCTCTCCTCTTCAGCTGCTGCACACAGATCTGAGAGTGCTGCCAGAGGTGACCCTCACTGCCCAGAAAAGCTGTGTGCAAGGACAAAGCTCTCTGAGCAAGGTGAGTGTCCATCCAACTGCCTAGTTATATATTATTTTTATTTTTTATTTGTATTTATTTATTTATTTTGTTGTCAATGTAGATATATACAGATATATACATATATTTACAGATAAACAAATCTGTGCCAGCAGTGCTGACTGGAACCATGAACTGCCCACACTCACTGGGTAAAAAGCAACACTCAGGAGGAAAAAGGATTCAGAACTCCTTGAGACCATCTATGGATCTCATATAACAGGGCGAAACCAACTTTCCATTTATAGGGGTGTGGCAATCCCCTCCACGAATGAACCTGATGTGGCATAAAGATGTGCATTTGCAGTATTCTCTAAATTTAGCAGCTGGGAGTATTTAAAGGGGTCTAGGAGAAGGCTAAAGAGGGCACTCCATGCCCTATTTTGCAAGGGCATGGAGTGACAGAAGAAGGGGGAATGGCTTGAAGCTGAAGGAGAGCAGATTTAGATGGATATTTGGAAGAAATTCCTCCCTGTGAGGGTGGAGAGGCACTGGCACAGGTTGCCCAGAGAAGATGGGCATCTCTGGAAGTGTTACAGGCCAGGGTGGACAGGGCTTGGAGCAACCTGTCTTAGTGTAAGATGTCCCTGCCCATGGCAGGGGGTTGGAATAAGATGATTTTTAATGTCCCTTCCAACCCAAACCATTGTGTGATTCCACGAGACAGAAGCACAGCAACTACAAGCAACAAGGGGAAAAAAACCAAAAAAAACCAAAAAAAACCCCACATTTGCAGAGCTGTCTGTGGCTATGGAAGGACAATAATGTGGGCACCAGCTGAGTGATCTGTCCCAGCCCCTGGGCACAAAATGGATTTTTCCCTGTCAAAGTGCTCTCTGTCATTAGCAAGGCTCGTTCAGGGCAGTGTTTCATCCTGTGGCCTCAAACGCCTCCGCGTGACCCCGGTGTCACCGGTCCCCAGCACAACCCTCCCTGTGGGGCGACAGGAAAGTGTCCCCTGGGATTTGGGAGCACAAAAACAAGTGGTTGCAGAGCTGGGGGCGAGGCTGGCTCGTTCCAGACAAAACAAGGCTTGAGTTTGCAGCTCGGGCAGTGACTCAGAGCTGGGCTGGAGGAGCTGGCGAGCAGCTCTGGAGGAGGCTGCACACAAAAGAAACCCTTCCCTCACCCTCACCCTCTGCCCACACAGAAACCTCTGTCCTCTCCCACTCAAACAAATGGAATAATTAAAAGAAAAGAGAAGAAAGAGAAGAAAGAGAAAGTGGAAGAGGAAGAGAAAGAGAAAGAGAAAGAGAAAGAGAAAGAAAGAGAAAAGAGAAAGAGAAAGAGAAAAGAGAAGAGAAAGAGAAGAGAGAAAGAGAAAGAGAAAGAGAAAGAGGAAAGAAAGAAAAGAGAAAGAGAAAGAAAGAAAGAGAAAAATAAAATAATTAAAAAAAAAAAAAAAAAACCGTAACTAACCAAAAACCCACCTAGAGAACACCCAATTCTTTGCCTGTTTCTGATAGAGACAACTGAAGTTTCCATTTCCATCAGCAGCCATGGCCAAAGTTGGACTTCCTGGGCAGTCCACACATTCCATAGTGGAGTGCCCAGGAAGATCTACAATGCTCAAGTTGGTTGGGCAATCTAGGAAATGGCAATTTCCCCCTCAAATCTGATCATACATGCTCCATTTTTATATAGGTTTGGTCTTTTCTTACTTCTGTTGTAGAATAAGGAGATTGCAATGGTAGTAGCGGCTCAAACCTCCAGCTTTTACAAATTCCCTCAGTTAAAGATGTAGGGACATTTTGGGGTGTTTCTTACGTGTTTTTACATGCATCATTGAAGGCCAGAGCTCTGTCAGTGTCCCATAAAACCTGCCACGACCAGCAGTAGCAGTAATCCATGTGTTTTCCCAAGAGCTGTGGTGCAGGATTCTTCACTTTAACTTTTACAGTTGAAAAATGCTGCATCCCTGACAAAAAGGAAGTTTAATGGTTACTTAGTGAAGTTCTGTGCCTATAAAGCCCACTGGAATTTTTTTTTTTTTTCATGACTGCGGGCATCCTGAGAAGAAAAGACCTTCCATTCCCAGGCACACTGGAAGCAGTGCAAGAAGAGTACATTGGGACATTCAGAATAGATTCCACCTCCCTTGAAAATACAGGGAACAAATTAAAAGATTAGTTGTGAATCTATTTCCATCCACTTATTAAATCCCTTTATGAAAATCTATTTCTCTACCCCCAAAGAGGCAGAAAAAGAAAAGAAAATATTTAAATTTTCTTAAGAAAATTGCTTTAATGACTGCCTTTAAAAAAAAAACTCCAAACCCTTTAAAACCAAACAAAAGCCCACACTCAAGTAAAGTAAAGAAAAAAATAACTGTGTGATTTAAATGCTCCATATTGACAACCCTAGGAACAGGGGAGTGGGTTGATTACAATATGGCTTTTAATGGATGCACAGTCATTTAAAACAAAGTTGACATTATTGAAATAACACTTTTTACAGAAGTAGCTGCATCCCAAATGACCTTGAAAAGGCACAGCAATTACTACCACATATGCAAGATAAATTATCACCAAAGCTAAGGCTTGGTTTCCTAGATGCAGCAGCCAGGCTGGAACATTAGGAACTGGGATGAGTTCTGAGATAAGATGGTGGAGTCAATAAGACAAATGTGTAAATAAAAAGCTCCATTTGTCCAATATGGCAAAAGCCATGTTTTGGTAGTGAGAAATTAAATTTTGCATTTCAGGGAAATACCACGTCCTCTCACAAATGTGGAAGCCGGTTTCAAACATGAGGAGCACGAAGAACATTAAAAACTCTTTTGTGAATTATTGTTCAAAGTAAGCTGTTGGTGTTGGCTTAGCCTGTGAGATCCTCAGGGTGGCACAAGGGAGTAGCTGTGCCATGAAAAGCACCTGGTAAAAATAGAATCCCAAATAACCAAAGTCATTACACACACACGTAGACATATGCAGTTTATGCAGGCCTTATTGCCAAAAAAAGTTATGCTCCCACAAAGCCAAGGATTGGATCTTGCTGCCCCCGAAATGAGAATTTCACTCTCTAATTACATGAAAAGAATAATTTTGTAAACACAGGAAGAAAGGGAGAAATGATGCTTCCTGTGGGAAGGAAGTCCATTTAAAGCAAGAATAAATAGATGCAGTCAGGAGGAAAAAAAAAAAAAAAAAAAAAAAAAAAAAAAAGCTTGTATATGCAAATAGATGTTTATTACCCATCTTTGTGCTCCTAAGAAATACCATTTACTGATCTTTGAGAGACAGGTCAAGTAGGCCCATAGAATAAGAAACAAAGGCATCTTTTTGGCAACTGCCACAATCCAGAGCAGTAATTATCCCTTCTTCTCCCCATGAGCAGCAGGAAATGAAGAGGGATGCCATTACACCATGACAATTACTGTAATTTTAATTTCTAAATATTGCCAGGAAAGTTTCCTTAAAAAAAAAAAAAGTCTGTTCAGATTTTTTATGTGGTTTTAGACTAAAACTCATTCCTCAGCTAAAACAGAGCTGTGCTTCCCCTTCTCCCGTTCCCTTGGGGGAACCACCCACAAAGTCTGCATAGTGAGAAAAATCCACTTTCCTCCTCATTAGAGGAGAAGAAAGAATTTCAGAGAATCACAGAATGGTTTGGGTCAGAAGGAACCTTTAAAAACATCTTGTCCCTACCCGCTGCCATGGGCAGGGCCACCTTCCACTGGACCAGGTTGCTCCAAGCCCCATCATTTGAGTTCACTCAACCATGGCCACAACAACAGATTTTTTTCTATCAGAAGCAGATGATGCTGGATGCCCAATAACTGCAAAGAATTAAAAAGAAGGATTCTTTTCATCTCCTGTGCTCAGAGACATTTTGGATTCGTTGTGGGTTTTCCACAGCCTACCATCAATTATTTCAGTATTATGGATAATCTATTCTGTGTTACTAGAACATGATTTTATTATATTATTTATATTATATCCATGGTTGGATGGCACCCAAGAGGACACCTTGTCCAGCCTCTCCTGCCACTGGCCACTCTGCCCCAGGCTCCAGGGGACACCTCAAATACTCCCATTCCTACACTGGACTTTGCCTGGAAGGAGCATTTTGCTCCTTGGTGGGTCTGTTTAGGGGGACAAGTGGGATTTGAAGCCCTCAGGAGCAGAGGTAACCATATTCCCAAATGCTGTCTCTGCTGTAGGCTGCACCAGCAATTCCCATAAACTGGAAACTACCTCCCAAAATTCCCCTTAATGAGCCTTTTGAGGTCTCATTTTGGCCAGTAGGTGAATATCTAAAATCACTTTCAAAGATTCAAGGAAATAGGCTTTTCTTTTTTTCTTTTTCTAATTGCTGCCACAAGGCACATTCAACAATGATCACTTGGTGCAGTAAAAAGTTGTGTCTTTCAATATATGCACCTATAGAATTCCATCGATTTGTCTACACAAACACATTCCTACAAACACATATTTGATTAAGAATTTATATAACTTCAGGCTTCAAGGAATTTTGGATCAATGCCTTTATTTTGCTTTTATAAACAAATAAACTCAATTAAAGAGTACTTACAACAAACCACAATGGGCAGGAAACTAATTTTCCCAAGGCTTCACATGGCAATTTTTACCTGTTACGTGGGTCTGGGGAATCAATTATGCCCTAAAGGGAAATGATCAGGGTTTGTGTTACCCAGCATCTCACTCTTCCCACTCACCAGTGGGAGAGAAGAACTATAGGGATGGGCATCCAGAAAAACGAGCACTCTTCAGACCTCTTACAATTTGCTGTAATAAATTAAAATATAAATAAACCAGAACAAAGCCCTGTGGGCAAGTAGTGCTTGAATCAAGGCTGGATCTGCACCAAGTCACTGTGCAGCTTCACAGGACCCATAAATCAGGCCCCCTGAACATATGTAGTACTTTGCATTACTGTATAGGGTGTTAACTTTAATGCCTTCATATATTCACACAGTGGTCAGGTTACAGCTCCTGTGGGAACCATAAATTTGCATGTCCTGGCCAATCTGCTGCTGGAAAAATAATAACAATAAGTTAAATCTAACCACACCACTGCATTGCCTTCAGCAGATTTTTCTGCTATAACCTATAATTCTTCTCATTTCTATATTTTAGGGAGGAAGAGGAAAAGATGTGTGAAGCTGCAAACATGCAGGGAAGATGAAGGAGATATTAATTAATTTTTATCCTTTTCTTGAGTGAAAACTCGTGTGTCCCCAGCCCAAGCAATGATCACTGCATGAAAAAGATGTGTTCAAGCCTATTTCTGAGTCAGAACATCTCACCAAGGACATGCTACACCCTCCTTTTCCATAATCCACCAAAACCTCTTCACCTGCAAGCAACAGCTACAAGGAGAAACAATCCGAGCTGACCCAGTTTAACCCAATTTCTGCTGATTCTGCCTGAGCCATACCAAACTGACACTGCTATAGTCTCCCAGTGGTTGGATTCTTACCTGGTTAAGGCAAAGGGATTTGTCTCATTCTTCCTCCAGCCTCCTTTTGCTTCCAACCTCACCATCACTCACTTCAAGATTTGAATATTTTTGTCTGACATTCTGGTTTTTTTTCCCATATTAAAACTCTGTTTACTTCCAGAAAATGCTGGTTTTAGAGTCATCAACCATTTTCAACATACCAAAAAAAAAAAGCTGGTTTCATCCAGGCTTGCTCCCAGTACCAAAAATTTGCAGTAGTTATCACTCTTCATTTTATTTCACTGGTTTGTGGCCAGCAGATGTCCCACATCCTATGGAATAGCCATGGCCATGCCATCACGTGGTAGCCCAGGCAAGGACAGAGCTGTTCCCTCCCCTGCAATCCACTCCACCAAGACCAGTCAAATAAAATTGGTTAAAAACCCAAGAACTGATGCAATATTGACGGCATGAAAACAAATCACGACTAATTTGCACAAAATTACCCACAAAATTACCCTTCTTATCTCTGAGCTCAGCTACCAAACCCAATAAATATTTGATTTACGTTGGATTTGACCACAGTTAAAGGACATGTTATTTATGCTCCTGTTCAACACGAATCAGAAGCATGTGTACAAAAATGAGCTGTTCCGTTTTTATAAACACAGAGCTGAAAAGTGACATCTGTGCACAATGATGGGAACCCTCAGTCAGGATAAAGGAATTCTTCGGCCCTTCAGTACCTTAATTTCATTTCACTGGCACTCAAAACCAACCAAGCAGCAACAAGCTTTAAGGCAGAATTATAATTGCTTGAAACCTGGTTAATATTAAAGTTTTGGGCCATTGATCTGCACTGCTGGTGGGGTTTTCAGGGGCACCATTGCAGCCTTCTTAACACAGAAGCATCAATTCTAAGCTATGAAGTTACAAACTATTTCTTTTACACATTAAAGAAGTTGTAGAAAACCGATGGCACAACAAGTAGGGAGAAAAGTCATTAGGGAGGCAGAAAATCTATTGGTGCTCCTTAAATTTAAAAAAAAAAAAAAAAAAAGGTATATATTTAATCAAAAAATATCAGAAATAACCACAGAAATTAGGCTTAGAGTTCTGACTTTTGATGGCACTGTAGCAATTGCAAATACCTACAAGGTTTTTAGCAGGTAGGATTTGACAAGCCAGCTTAATCTCTTGTTGGATCCTTACTGCAGCCAAAGAATCTCCTGGCATCAAACCTCTCTTGGAAATTTTTGGAGATTTCTTAAACACACACATCCCAAACCTATAGTATTTTGTATTAATATTTGTGAAAAACCACACACGTATGAGTACAGATACATATATATTTACACAAACATATTTTTATACTCAAAAATTTGCATATGTTCACAGGCACACAGGCAGCTAATTATATTTTATATATAAATTCACATGCATATAGGATTTTGCTAAATATATGGAACTAAATATATGCATCATATATGGAGTAATTAGAGTATATATGAATATGTATACACAAATCAGAATATATATGTATGTACTCTGATTACCAATAGCATTTATTCACTGAAAAAGTTCCTAATATGGGCTAAAAGAGAATAAAAAGTCTCAATTTGCTTATGTATCTGATAATTAACTACAGTGCAATGTAGCCAAAGAAAGCAGAACACGTAATCCCTCTTAAAACTGGGGACAGGTTTGATAAAAACTCCTCTCAATTCCTTTTATGAAATTGTCCTTGGAATGTGATTTCACTGCGCCTACAAGCCCAGCTTCCAGGAAAAGGGGGTGTGGGACTGCTTTTTGATGTATTTCAGAGTAGACAAAACTCCCATCAAGAGTGGAAAAACAGCCTCATGAGGACAGAAAAGCAGAGAATAATTAAACAGGGTCTTATATAAGTATTTTTTTTCCAGAGTCCTGTTATTTTCCACCTCCAAAGACGTCACACATCTCTATTGAAAAAAACACCTCAGTGGCTTCAATGTAGGCAGTGGAGGAGCTCCAAACTCTTCAGCATCATTAATGGGGTTAGAAAATAGCTTTTTTCAGCACTGTGCTTACTGCCAAACACAGAGAAATGTGAACCTACCTGTTTGGTGCTTCTCTGCCCAGTAGAAAGCAAAGATTTGGATTTTTCTGCTATTTTCTGTTAAAAGGAAAAGAAAGAAAAATAAGAAGAAAAATGGCTGAGAAAACAGTCTAAATATTTAGGGAAGGAGTCATATGAAGCTATTTTCTTCTGCTTTCTAAAGAAAAGGACACAGAGAAAGCTCTTACTCTTTAGAAAAAACAAAAGAGTATAAAAGCATTGAAAAAGTTCAGTCTTGCAGGCATTAAAAGTCTTCAAAGCTTCCAGAATGACAAGGTTATCAAAACTGAAACAGGCATTTAAGGAATGACAGCTAGGACGTGGATAAGTAGCAATTTATCACTCAGATTGGTTTCCTGACGCAGCCGGGCATTCACAAACTGCAGTGGTTAATTTTGGCACTTCTGAATTGATGACAGTTTTTAGAATAAAAGAAATCCAACCTAGATATACAGTTCAGATGGACTGTACTCGTGAACATGTGAGAAAAAAAAAAAAAAAAAAAAAACATAAAAAAGATGTGTGTGTATATGGGGGTGGAGCTCTTTACAGAAATCGTTCAAAATTCTCATTTAACACATAAAATAATTTTATTTAACAGACCCAGCCTTAGTTTCTTGGATAAGACAGGCAAATGATTTCAAATATTGAGGCAGCACTAGAAATGATGCAATTGTATTACACAACAGACACGCTGTTGCACTGCAATTTTATGTGCATTAATCTACTTATTTATTTTATTTTTAAGGCACAGGCAGCAAGTGCTGGGAAATCAATCAACACAGAGCGTTTCTAATAGAGACACATTATTAAATGCCTGTTGTCAGCCAAATTTCATTACACCTGCATAATTGCAATATATCCCTCCCATTGTTGCAGGCATGCGTCAGACTCATTAAAGTGATATAAGAAAGCCACCAGACTTTGTCCAGGTTGAATTTTGTTTAATCCAGATATATCTCCTAACTTGCACTGCCAGGGGGGAGGGAAGCAGTTTGGGGATGCTAAATTTAAGTGATTACTACAGCTTTTAAAAGCAAAGCAAAGCCGCTCATCAGCGGAGCCTCCCCCAGGGTGAAGCAAGAGGCGAATGAAGGAGTTGGAGTTTGGGTTTTGTTTGTTTTGTTTGTTTTGTTAAACAGCTAGATCTTGGTGGCAAATCCAAACCTCAAAATGCGCCTGGAAACTTTCTGGCACAGCCAAATAGCACAGCAGAGTCAGGAGGTGGGGTGACAAATGAATTATCAGTGCTGCCTGCACGTTTTCTGTAAGCAGAGAGGGTGAGCTGTGCAGTCACTCCCTGAGAGTGGGAGATGCACCAAAATAACCTCATGGTTAAGACAGGGGAAGCACTGAAATTCCTATCAGACTGCTGGAAAACACAGGTTGGGGTTTTTTTTTGCTGCTCAATAGTTCTTCAGTCCTGTGAATGTCCTGTAATGATTCACCCCCCTGAACTCAGCATTGTTGAGGCCACATCCCAAATTCTGGGCTCAGTTTTGGGACCCTCATTACAAGAAAGACAATGAGGGGCTGGAGCCTTGTGTCCAAGGAGAGAAGGTGCTGGGAAGGGTCTGGGAGCACCGAGGAGCAGCTAAGGGAGCTGGAGAGGCACAGTCTGGAGGAAAGGAGGCTCAGGGGAAACATCCTCTCTGTCTACAACTCCCTGGAAGGAGGGTGTAGCCAGGTGAGGGTCGATATCTTCTCTCCAAGAACAGAAAATAGAAGCAATGTGGACGCAAGAGTGTCCTCACAGTTGCACCAGGGGACGTTTAGTTTGACTATTAGGAGATATTTCTGCACAAAAAAGCTTGTCAAGCACTGGAACAGGCTGCCCAGGAAAGCAGTGGAGGCACCAGCCCTGCAAGTGCTCAGCAAATGCGTGGAAATGCCCCTCAAGGACATGGTTTAGGTGGTGTTGGGTCGATGGCTGTGTTTGATGAACTTAAAAGGCTTTTCCAGACTTAATTTTATGATTCTAGGATTGCTTGACTGGCAAAGTAATAAAAAAGGAAAGGAACTATACACTAGCAACCCTGTGGAGGTGCTCCAGGCTCATGGGAATTACGTTCACTCACGTTTAACACATCCCCAAACTCACAGATGGAAGGGTGGAAGCAAGAAAAACACTCACTTTCTGCACAGCTCCGTATCTTTGGATGGCATCTGACAGCTGGTTCTTCAGCCTGTCCAGCTGAAGCCGTTCTTGCTGTTTTTTGGGAAAAAAAAAAAGAAGGCTGGTTAGCAGGGCTATAGAGATAATTCAGTAGCAGGCTCTGTCTGTGACCATGGGAGATTGTCCTGGTGTGAGACAACACCAAATAAATAAGTTGGGCACTAATGGTATCCTAAAAAAATCAATCTCACTGGGGCTGCCAGGATGCAACAGGATTTTATTTTAGGAAACAAGGACATGATGCTTTGGTCTTTCAGGTCAAAGCAACTGAAAAAAATGCCACTTTAGATATTCAAGATAGCATTGGATAAAGTAACCCAAGGGATCCTTCCATAAAAAAAAAAAATTCTTTATTCAGATGATAACTCATGATAGAGTTGATCACCTCATCTGGGAGATTTACTGGACTTGAGAGGTCCATCAGTCATAACATTCCCTCTGCTTGGTTTGACTGTCAGAAACCAGCTTATCTTCATGTTTTCCAAAACATGAACCCAAATGTCACTGCCTTTCTTGTTGGAGCTTGCTCCAGCAAGATTTCAATCTATCTTTTTTTTTTTTTTTTCCAAATGCTCCCTTGAAGGAAAAATACAGTCAGACTGATTTAACTCTCCAAAATTCTTCTAAATCTCTGTTCTCAGAGGGAATGACCAACTATGAATAGTGTCAGGCAATGGAAGCTCTCCTGCACCCTGGATTTCAGATTTCACATGTTCAGGAACTCACATGTCCAGGTTTTAGAGGAGGGAATGAACTGCAAGGAAGTGGGATGTCACCTTAAAAAAACCAAAACCCAATCGACACTAAAGCTACTTAACAGAAGTGTTCACTTAACAGCCATTGCAGCTGTTTCAGAAAACTGCTTAAGAATGCAAAAGTAGAATTTATAAAGGACGGGATAAACATCTTTAATTTTAATGGCAGTATTTTCTCACACAGAAGAATATCCCAGTCTTACAGTTCTTCATGCAAAGATTTAAAACCATTTTTAGAGCAGGGCAAATATCATTATCCCCATTCTATAGATAAAGGTCCATAAACCTTATGTTTTCTTGCAAAATAAGATGTGAAATAAGGTAAGATTGTCACCCTACAGAACTGATCTTATGGCTCCAGCACTTACCCTATAAAAAAAGTGGAATTCCACATCTACCTCTCTATTTCCATCCTTTGAGGTTAGTTTGGAACGGAGCCCTAAAAGAGCCATTTTACATCAGTCTCCTGCCTCGTAGAACACTGATCCACTTAGAGCAGCATCTTTGCTCCTGCAATGCTATCAATTTGCTCAGTTGGGCATCCTGACTCCAATAGCTCCAGCAGCACTTGGAGATTTATGGGAAGTCAGAGAAAGTCCCATATTGCATCTCGTTGGCACTGCATTACTGGTGGAAAATAAGGAAGAAAGGGGAGAAAAAAAAAGCTTTTTTTTTTTTTTGTTAGTGTGTACATGCAAAGCAATCCACAGAAAAATGGATTGGTAAGGAATAACTATAAAGCTCTGGAAGGCTTTTCATGCTGTGAGTAATTTTATGGGAGGAGAGTTTGCAGTGCTACCCAGATTCCCAAGAGGGACTTACTGACCAGCAGCCAATATCCACCAGAACAATTTATTCTATATAAGGGGACAGGGCTGACAGGCTTTCTATCAAAATTTGTGGGTTTAATTACTTAAACTGCACACTGATAGAAAAGAAGAGTTAAAAAAAATAAAATCTGATAAATTAATTGACCAGTGAGCAGAAAAAAGTTATTATTCGATTCGATAGAGAACAGCAAGTTTATTCCTCATATTACTGAAATTGTTCGTGTGTCTATTTTCTTCAGCTCTTAAATATGTTCCCTTCAACTTTGCAATTTTTCTCCCATGACAGTAAAACATCTTCTCCTGAAAGTCTCCATGGCCTTTAAGGGCCAATAATGACATTATTTTGTAGCACTTTAATTTGGTTTACCGTGACCTTGCCTGATTCTCCTTTGGACCCAATTTGTGCACAAATAGACCCTGAAGATGAAAAAAAAAAAAAAAAAAAGCCCAGATTCCAATATATCCAAGGCAGCATCTTCTGTTTCATCAAGCTCAGATGTAATTATGCAATAAAATGAAACAAAAAACCCAGTCCTTGTTATCCATCCTAATTAAAGCAACATGTTAAAAATTATCCTCGCATTAGGTTTGATGTCTACATATGGAAACAGTCATTCCAGACTTCCCTTCCCACCCTCTGGAGTAACCATACCCACTTTTTTTTTTTTTTTTTTTTTTTTTTTTTTTTTTTTTTTTTTTTTTTTAGGCAGGTTGAATTGCACATGGTTTTTCACAGGTTACAAAGGCAGCCTGGGGTGATCCAACTTTTAAATCCTTCTCTCATCCACCTGCTGGCAAGTGCCATTAATCCAGGCTGTAAAAACCCCTTGGACAAAGATGAGTTGTGGGCTTAGAGCAGTCTTATTTCTAGATGGAAGGGCACTGAGAATAGAGTTGAAGTAATGCACAACTTTGGAAAATGGCAGGAAGTGAGTGAGAATAAAATATCAATTCAGGAAAGTTCCTGACTTAGAAATCCTATGGATTCTGGAAGCAAGAATGTAACAGAAATCAAGTAGAATTGACCTTATTTTCACTTCAGTTCTTGCATCACCTGTTAAGTGGGTGAAACTTCTCCTCAACTCTCACACCAGCTGGAATCTGGTCCCCACAGTTTGCTTGTGCTCTTCCCCATGATGAACATCATGGGCCAAAGTCAGCAGGAGCATTTGGGGTATAAAATCTTTGTAGGAAAGTAAAAAACCTTCTGTTTGTCCAGTCTTTACACTGGGGACAAGGGGTGGGGATCACTCATACCCTGTGACACTGATGTTCACGTGAGTTGAACCTACAGATGACAGCCCAATCTGCTCATAAAACAAATGGGATTTTCTGGGGTAAATTGTAGTTCAAATTTGGGGTAATTCTAATTTTAAATACTGCTCTGATCTGGCCAATCTATGTTTATCTATCCCCAAAGCTGCACTAGCAGACAGCACTGAATGAATGTCATATGCAGATAAATTCCACAGGTTTGGCCTTTTTGGACACTTTACACACTCCCAAACTCACCTGAACCCAGTGCACCCACGGGTGGGTCTTAAACCAATGCCAAACTCATGTGAAGCCAGATGATTTCTGCAGTATTTTCACCCAACCTGAGACCCTGAGGTAGATGTGAACTGCTCAAAGGCTTTATTCCCGAGTTCTTGATTTCCAATCCCCCATTATCCAGTTTTGGGAGGAGAACTGGTGTCTGTAGCTCTTTTCCTCTGGGCCATTTCTCAGTGAAAACTGCACTCGTTGTGTAACAGGAGAGGAAGTTACAGCAAGACACAGAGCTTAACAGCTTGAAAGCACCCACTGCCACTTCTCATTTCCATTATTCCTCCTTCCACATAACCCATCACTCTCCCCCAACAGCATCTTGACTGGCACATACCCTGGATGAGCCTCTGACAATCTCAGACAGCTGCCTGATGGCTTTGGTGCTAGTCGTGATGGTTTTATTAGTCTCCTGCTGGGTGGCATGCCTGCAGAAGAGGAGAGATGATGGGAATTGCAATTGAAATTAATTGCATAATGAGACACTCAGAGAAATTTATCAAGCTGCAGAGCAATCGAGACAACACAACACAACACAAAGCAGCACACACAGAGGCACGGGAGGGCTACAGGAGTCCTGGGTCTTGAAGGAAAACTGAGGAAGAGCTGTCCAAAATATTCCTCCTGTTCTCAGCACAAAGATGATGCCTGTGAACCAATCAAAGGGGAGTGATAAGGTGAAAACAGGGGATGGACAGGGAACAAGGCCATCACAGATGGTTGGCATTGCAAATTTTCAAACAGCAAAGGGAGATGGGAAAGGGGAGCTGCCTGATGGCTCGCTCAGAAAAATGTACACAGGAGAGAAATTTGAAATTGAGCAGGACAAATCTACTTACCCTGGTCATCTACCCCTAAATGACACAATATCTGCAGGAAAGCACTGGGGATGTGAATGTGCAGAGCTGCTTTACCACCAGTCACCCCTCCAGCCATGGTGTCCCTCCCCTTTACACCCCAAATTCCAGTACCATTATTCCTTGGAAGCACTGGTTAGTGGCCTTGCTCTTTGGGACCACACAAACGAAGGGGAAGAGACACAAATGCTTCCCAAAGGTATTTATCAGCTCAGTCCAGTAGTTCTCAAGTTTTATAAGGTCAACAGAGCACTCTCAGCCTCTAAGCTTCTCCAGAGAGCACTTCATATCCTTTTAGTCAGAAAGAAGTGATTTTCCATGAGGTTTTGTTCAAAAACTTGAGAAATACTTGAAAAAGACCTGGAGAAAATGATGTTTTTTCTCCCTTAGAGAACACATATGAGCCACAATTGTACTGAAAAGACTCATTTGTCAGTGCTTTTTTTTAATTTTTTTATTTTTTTTTTAGGGTAGCAAGATTTGGAGTGAATGGGCGTTCTTTGATTAAAAAATGTCAAGAGGCTTTGTATGGTCCCTCTGTCGTGAAGACCCACGGCTGGTCCTAGCTCTTCAGCTCTTTCCTGCTTCTCTGTCAGTTCTGGTGGAGAGCAGCTCTTTCAAGACTTAGGTCAACTCTTCCAGCACCTCCTCTGAGGAGCAAGGCCAGCCCCCAAACAGGTTTTACCAAACATAGCCTTAGCTACAAATACACCAAGACATCTCTTGTTGGAGCCTTAATCCAAAGTTTGGCAGGTTTTTTTTTTTTTTTTTTTTTTTTTTTTTTTTGTCTCACTTCAATGCTTTTGTGCGAACAGCTCAGTTGGAAAAGCTCTACAGGATTATGGAGTCATAGGATGGCCTGGGTTGGGAAGGACCTTAAAGATCATCTTGTTCCAAACCCTACCATGGGCAGAGACACCTTCTACCATCCCAGATTGCTCCAAACCCTGTCCAACCTGGCCTTGAACACTTCCAGGGATGGGGCAGCCACAGCTTCTCTGGGCAACCTGTGCCAGGGCCTCCCCACCCTCCCAGTAAGTAAAAGTACCCTTGATTTTATAAAAGGTTGCTACAAGTGAAAGCTTAGTGTAGCATGAAGATAACACCTCTCAGTTGTAGAACAGTGATTCAGATGTGTGTCAGGGCTGAACACTCACACAGAAGGCATGGACTCCCTTGGCACCATGCAGGAAGGATAAATAATCCCATATGAAGGCAAAAACAGATCCAGTAACGAGTTATTACATCTGCTTAGCTAAATTAAGATACAATTTCTGTGTTCATTCATCAAAATGCACTGCACTTACTGATGATCCCAGGACTCACCACACCAACTGAGCAATTCCATTTAATTTGAGGTGGAAGAGGTCATATCTATCCCAGGCAGGTATTCCACACTGCCATTGCAAGAGAGGAAGCGGGGAATTGAATCCTGTCACATTGATAACACCGAGGAGTGAACAGTCAGCCTGATCCCCAATCTCTTAATCAAGTTAATCTTGCCACCAAATGCATGAATTCTATGAGCAGCAGATTCAAAACTGAGATTTCCATACCTAATTCCTCTTAATGGAAAGCAAGATGCTGGAGTTGACATCCATTTTGCAGACCTCATTAAATTATCTGTCCACAGAACAACTCAGGGATTTACATACCAGTAATTCCCCATCCCCAAAGTAAAATGGCTTGTTAGGCTCATGCATCTGATTCTTCCCAATCTCTAAAGTTAAATAAAGTCTTCTTCATTTGCATTGTAATGTAAATTTTATGTTAGATATCTTACGTAATAAATTCGTGCCAGGCACGAACTTTCCTCTGCTGCAAAATAACTGGGAGCAGGAGTACAAAAAAATAAAAGTTCTGCCTTCCACCTCTTAATTCAAAGCACTTTAACCAGCATGCTGGCTCTTGATTTTGGCACTTCCCACTATGTTGTCAGCACAATTAACTTCCTATTCTTCAGCCTCAGAGATGTGCTCAGGAATCAGACAATGATTATATTTAATTTACATTAAATGCTATTAAGATCTTAATTAAAAAAAATAAAAAAGCCCTCTCAAAACTCTGCTTCCTGCAGCATTTTATTTTAATTTCTAATGGTAACAAGATACGCTGTTGTTGTTTTTTATTATTAGCAGTAGTAGCATTATTAATATTATTATCTGTCTTTATATTCTGCTCCCCATGGAAGTGTGGAAGTTAATTAAAGGGGTGTCTCTGATGAATAAAATTTCCTTTTCAAAAGAGTTCTCTGCACAGCAATAAGTTCATACTCCATCTGTGGAGCTACCAAAGCACCCAAAATATAAACACAGTAAAAGATTCACCTGGCTACAACTCTACTCTGGAAACTCAGCCCTGGAAGAGTAAAACCAGCGAGGACATCTCTTAGGAGAAGAAACAACCCTTGCTGAGCAGTTCTGTGAGCATAAATACCGTGAAGACAACGCACTAAATAAAATAAACAAATAAAAAGATGCCAAAGTGCTGCCCCAGAGTTCCCTGTGGTGGCTGTTTCCTTGGCTGGAGGAGCACGGTCCAGCGCACCCGCGATCCCCAGCTGTTCACGGTTTGTTCGGTGAACGATCACCTCTCTAATTTATTTATCCAGTTTTAAAAGGAGGGTCAGGAAGCAGCAGATGTGGCCGTGGCAGCTTTCCTTCTCTGTGGGGATGCTGGGAAGGAGCTGAATTTCTGCCTCTGCTGCTTCCTGGAGACTCAATGAACTCAATGAACGACCAAGGCAGCGGAAAAATAACCAGACCCCAAGAGCAACAGCAAACACCAACAAGAGAAGGAGTTCTCTGCCTCACCCTGCCTGCCCATACCATAATCCCAAAGATATTTTTAGGATTTTTTTTCTAGCTCTGACAAGAGCTTTGTGTCCTAGGTCCAGCAGGAAACAGCATTTCCACTTATAAAACAAGTTTTCACCTGATCCCTAATGGGAGAACAATAATGAGATTTTCAGGCACAGATCAAAGATACCTTTGCTGTAGTGCTTTGAACATCATTACATTCAGCATCCCCTTTGGCACAGGGCAACTGCACAGCAATGGAGTAGTTTTTTGCACTTAAGAGTGGTCAAGTAGGATTGACAAGAGTTAAGCTAGATAGGTCAGCGTAACTCATTCCTTGTCTTTTTCACAGCTGCTCTAATATTTATTGCAGTTTTCTTATCCAAAAAGAGGTAAAAATGAGAATACTTTGAGCAGAGCACTGAGCTGCAGGATCTGGGGTTTAAGCAGAAAGAGGTGGAGCAGCTACATTTACATTTATTCCATTGTTGCTGGAGACAGATATGCATAAGAGCACATCAAACATGCAGAGGGAAATTGTTGGCACCACAGAACATCTCCTTCCTGTCCTGGAGATGGATTCTGTGAAGGGCTGATGGCCGTGGGTGCTGATAGGTGCCAGCAAACCATAAATACACGGAGATAAAACTTCATGCACTGCCCACAGGGACAGCCATGGAGCAACAATGGATTCTAAGGATGTTATTTGTTTGTTTTGGTAGTTTTAATATAATTGCTTTATAATGTATAATAATTGCTTTAATATTGCTTTGATGTAGTGCACTGTCCCATCTGAAAATGTAAGAGTAGTTTCAGCTTTTATGCTGTGTCACAAATAATTCTGATTGAGTGCTTTTGTCAAATCATTTATCATAATAAATAATGCATTTTTATATACCTACATCTGATTTGCCATCATTAAAATCTGAGGGACAAAGCTGCAAAACTTAGATTGTTGACAAAGTCTGGGGATAGACCTGGATCCAGCTGCCCCAGACTCTTCTCTGAGTTTAGAAAGAAAAGGAGTTCTTTCCTTTTCTGTACCTCGTGACTCAATGGGAGCTTATTTAACAAACTGTCTGAAGTTCCCACTCCAACCCTCAACACCTCCAAGAATTATGCAGAGAATCTACACTTGAGTGGTGACCCACCATTCTGGTGTTTCCTACACAGCCAGGATGATCCTACAGCAGAATCAGAGAATCAGAATATCCTCAGTTGGAAGGGACCCACAAAGATCATCCAAGTCCAGCTCCTGGCCCTGCACAGGACAACCCCAACAATCCCACCCTGTATTGTCCAAACTCTCCTCGAGCTCTGGCAGGCTTGGGACCATGATAATTCCCTGGAGAGCTGTTCCAGTGCTCAGTGACCTTTTGGGGAAAGAACCTTTTCCTGAAATCCAATCTAAACCCCTCTGACACAGCTCCAGCCATTCCCTCAGGCTCTGTAAGGTCACCAGTGAGAAGAGATCAGTGCCTGCCTCCCCTCTTCCCATCACGAGAAAGCTGCAACATTTCAGGAAACTGAAATATGGAAATTTTTGCTGCCCACAGAAAGCCCCAAACCTGACTGGAAAACCCCACTACAAGCCAGTGTCATAATGGAGACAGAGGAGCCCCACGGCTTTACTTGAACAAAGGGAGAGAGTCCCCTGGTGCACACACCCACAGGGTTTTCTCTCCCGAGATTTTGGAGGCAGCAGCCTCCTTTTATCCCAAACTCACAGCTGCTCCTTGCCCTCTTCCTTTCCTCATGGCTGAGTACCGGGAAGGTTCAGCCTTCCTGAACAACCTGCCACATATCCCCCCTTGAACCTGTTACCTGACCCCAGAGTTCAGAAGTTCAGGCTTGTGCAGCCCAGTTGACTCTTTCAGGAGTTAGGCTGGCTGGGCTCTGTCACAAACCTGCTGCTTGAAGTTAAGAGACATTAAAACCCATTTCAAAGCCGTTAACACCCACACCCTCACCCGTGGAATTGTTTGTACAGACATCAGCACACACCTTCCCTGTCAAGGACCACTACCTGACTTTGCAGGATGAGTGCAGGGGGCGTCTCTCACCTCTAAGCATTTATTGCACATAAAAACAAAGCAGAAAGATGAGCTAGGAGGAAAGGTTATTTTTTTAGAATCCCAGGATCACAGAATCACAGGATGGTTTGGGTTGAAAGCAACCTTAAGGATCAAACCCTGTGCCCCGGGGATGCCACCCACCTGATCAGGTTCCATCCAACCTGGCCTAAGTTGTTTCACTAAGTTTCACCAAGCCCCAAATTACATTTACCATGTTGTTACAGTTATCAAAGGAATAAAGGTTAAATTTATTTGTTCTGGCTTCAAACTGACTTTCTCAGCCTTTTTTCCCCACTTTTTCTTCTTCGAGACCTAATTGTGCATGTTGAGAAATAGTTTACAACAGAGCAAAATAAGAGCTCTAATTCTGATCTGTCAGCAAAGCCCTTTGCATAGGTCTAAATCATGCAGCAGAGTAAAAGTCAGGAGAAATACGGACTGCTGCTTCCAGGTTTCAAGCCACACAATATTCTAAAATAAAAGCATCATGGATTTCCAATTTGCCTGTCACTTGAAAGTATTAGGAGACGAGGCACTATTTTTCTTGCAGGAGCTCGGGGGATGGTCTGTGGCTGTGTGGGAAAAGCAGGGGAGGTATTTCAAGCCCACCTGACACGGGTGAAATACCATCCCTGGAGAGGAACAGGGTTTGCAGTTTTGTTGTTCGGTGGCTCTGCATTAAAACACGGGAATTTCTGTCAGACAGCAGTCCTCACAAATTCCATCAGAGAAGTGCAAAGCTTAGCAAAAATTTTCATGGCTTTTTCAATACCTATTTTCAGGTACCTTTTTTATCATGGCTTCTTAAAATTAAATAATAATAAATAAAGAAGCTGTTATTACTCAAATGAGGTGAACGCTTGCTCTCCTGTAAGGTTTGACCAGCTGCAGACAGCTAGTTACTCATTATCCACTACCAGCAATTCAGATTTGTGTTTTTCAGCTAAATTATCTCCAGAACAGTTCATAAAAACCCCCCTCTTAACCCTGCTTCACCCACAGATTAGTTCAGCATCACCTCAGACTCCATCTGCCAAGTCATTGCTGACAGCTCTCAAAACAGGACCCCAGGGAAGCAGCTCAACAATATTACTGCCATTACACACCTCTCACATATTTCTTTCTCCCGCCCATACTTTTCCCAAGTAAGTTTTAATTTCAAAAGTTTCACTTTCTTTCCTAATGAAAGAGCCCCTGGAATCCTTTGTAACCGCCTTGCTAGCACTGAGATATATTACACCTCCCTCTCCCTCATTATGCAGTAAGCCTCTTAGCTTATGAGAGACAGAAATTAATTTAATTTGCCATCATTTCACTTTGATGAACCCCGGTGCCTACTGATCCTGACAGAGATATTTTATTTTTCTCCTCCAGGTGCTGATAAACTGCTTATTTCTTTTTAACTAACTGCACCAGATTTCTGCAGAAAAAAAAAAAACAACAAAAAAAAAAAAAAAAAAAAAACAAAACAACAAAAAAAAAAAAAACCAGATCCCTCCTTCCCAGTCTAAGGATTTCAGCTGCCCTCCGTGAGCTGTTAACATCCACTTGAGTTTCCAAAATTGCCCTGATAATCCTTTCAGTGCCCCGAGATAAACAGCACTGATTGCTTTGTCCGGGCTTTCTAATTCTGTCATGCTTTTTCCATGTGAAAGGAATGAGAGGGAGATTCTTTACAAACAAACTATGGGGTCTGCTGGTAGATAAAGCCAGATACTGATGGGTGAAAGGAGCAATGGGAAGAACTAAAAAAATATTCCATTGGAATTCCACCAATTGACACAGATTGTTCCTCACCCAAGGCAGTGCTAAATCCCTGGACTTAGACAGAAAGAACAGACACACAAAGAATAAGAAATGGGGGATACACATGAGAAGGGGGTCTGTATTAGGCAATTTGGGCAGTCTGTACCTCTCAAGTACCTCAGCCAGTGGGGAAAGAGAGGGAAATGTAGCCAAGAAATTGGGATAAAAAGGAGGCTTAGTCCTGTAACAATTTGAGAGACCCCATGAAAATGTCCCACGGCCTCTCCCTTTATTTGAATAAAATTACAGGACTCCTCTGTGTCCTTTTTGGGTGTAAACCTCTGGTGTTTGTGAATTAATTTTCCTAACACATTCCTGCATCAATGAGGGGAGCAGGGCTCAACATCTGTCACAGAAAGGTCATTGGGATATGTTCCTGCCACAATTCTCAGTGGCACAGCTGGGGGTGCCCACAGTGATAACAGAAACCAAATTCAGAGACACAAAACCTCCCTGGAGTTGTTATCACTCCTTCCTTCCAGGGATTTGCTGCAGCTCCTTGCCGAAGCCTGGACTGGAGCTGTCTTTCCAGGTTTTTCAAGGTTGGGACTTATCTTTAGGGTGGTTTTTAACCCACACCATTCTGTGATTTGATGGTTCTGCACAAGGAAAGATCAGAGTCGCTGCTTTCAGGGCTCTGTAGCGGGAGTTAAAAAGCTGGTCAGCTTTTAGTGAGAGATGGGGAGAACTAAAGAATTTCTGAGTCCTGTATGCAGTCCAGAAACACAGAGAAAGAATTACATACTGTAGAAGAAGGTTAGAAACTGGTGGAAAGTGTCCCTGACCATGGCAGGGGGTTGGAAATAGGTGATCCTTAAGGTCCCTTCCAACCCAAACCATTCCATGACTCCGTCATGAAAATGTCCCCCTTCCCTGCGATGCCTTAGGATTTTAGCTTCTATATTTCCATGTCTCTGTAACCCTGTGATTCTTTAGTGGGTAACTCCAGACTCCACAGACAGTGCTGAGCTCCTGCTCTCCCATTTTTAGACAAAAAAAATTCCTCTGCAGGCCCCAAACTCAAGGACACCTCACTGTTCCAGGCCCCAAGAGATGGAAACAACAGTGATTTGGGGGGCAAACTTGGAATAAATTTCTTAATTACCTGAAGCTGTAATTGGAGGATTAACCCCTGATATGGAAATGGACAAAACTAATTAAGCATGAAAAACTAATGAGCCATTGTCCATTTTGGTTGGGACTGCCCTGAATGTACCTGAAGGCCCTTCAATAAATAGAACTGCTTTTTATTCTCCTAATTTTGTTTTAGGTAGATGGATTTAGGCATCACCTGGAATGGCAGAGATGTGGATGTTGTCTTGGTTTCATCCTCTAATCTATTTGCGTGTGGACTCGAATAAATGCAAACTCCCATTGCAAAACATGGGCTGGAAGCTACAGACACAAACCCCAAAACAAAACAAACCCCAAGGTCTTCATCAAGTTAGAAATGATGACTGATATATCTATTTAAAAAACTCCTAATTTATGTCACAAACATTGCTTTGAGGGCACACAAATGTGCCAGAAAGTGTCCTGCACACACACACACACATGTAGGAAAGACAGGGACAAATGGACAGGAGATAAATGGCACTGCAGATTAATGTGGTCTATTATCCTTCCCACACTCCCTCTCTTGGTTTTAGCATTTAACATGAATTCAATACTCGATAGGGCACTGTGAAAAGCAGAGATGAAGGGTACTTTACTGATGTGAATGAGTGATCGATTGCTATAGCTCTCCTTGAGAAATTACAATGGAACCATGGTTAATAAAAAAGCCAGTGCTTGGAGGATGAAAAGTTTTGGTGAAGAGAGATGTAGATTTTCTTTTTAGGCGTTATTTAGATTTCAAAAGTTTCTTTTGCTGGTTCATGTGTTTTCTTGCCACCAAATATTTTCAGTGGTGAGAGCACGCAGAGCAAACATCTGCAAAAAGGGAACAAATCACATAAATTTCTAAGATGCAGGCATTTTCATCCGAGAAAATATGTTTCATTTAAAAAAAAAAAAAACACCAAAAAAACCAACATTGCTTAAACCCAGGCAATTTTAATTGAAAAATGAATCCATTTCACTCAAACGACTGCGATGAGTTTTGTTATTTTGTGAAGTGAGCAAGAAATCAAAGGCGAGCAAACAGCTCGAGACACTTTTCAGCTGGCTGTGGTTATTTGTGCATTTCTAGTTAGGGGCATTAAAGCCCAAATGCTCCTGTGTGCATGCTTAAATTAACTGATGTGCCCAAACCAGGTTCCTCCATCAGGATTTAAGTGAGAAGGAAAAGGCATTAGCAGCAATTGTGCCCATGGAATTATCAGTGTGGAGAAAACGGGCTGTCTCATACAGCTGTGAAAAATGCCCACCCTTGGACTCGCAGGAAATCTAAACACAAAGGCAATGACCAAGCAATTCTTTTGCAGTCCAAAGAGCAAAGCCAGGTGGTTTATCATCTCCAAGAAAGTCAGCTTTAAGAATCAGCAGACAAATATCCACAGAACTGCAGCACTGTGCTTTGAGCACAGCCATGGCAGGAATTGGATGGCGTGGGGTTCAGGAGGAAGCAGCTCAGCCAAGGAAACACGTTTGTTACCCTGATCTCCAATTCCATCCCAGATTATAAATGAAAGAAATATCACCACAAAGTTTGCAGGCCAAACTGAAGGAAGGTTTGATACACACTGGTTTCCTTAATGGAGAATATAAAGACTCATAAATATAAAAGCATCACCAGTGACACCAGGTTGGTTAGAAATCCACTTTTTAGGCTTTGTAAAAATACTTCATAAACCTCCACACTTGAGTTAATTAAATATTGCACTGTAAATATCAATTATTTAGGCTGTCTGTGCAATGCAAATGGACTGGTGTTTACAACAGGTATTAAAGGTGATGCAAACTCCACTAAGAATGAAGCAACATGCAAAGAAATCCAATATTTAGCCAACCCCTGATCAGATGACCCCACTGTGGTCCCTTCCAGCCTGGCCCATTCTGTCATTCTGCATTCCCAAAACATTTCCCCAACCACATCACCTGAACTCAGACACGATCTCCTACCCCATTCCATCTCCAAACATTTATAAAGCAGGGCCACTCACACTCTTCACCTGTCCAGCTCCAGCAACTGAGGCCAAGATACCAGAACTTCTCACTATGGCCCTCTGATCACATTTTCCCTGACTGGGAATGTCCACAACACTTCCTCACCCACCTAAAATTCATCCCATAGGTACACCCACTACCACGTCCTGAGCCAAACTTGTTCCCAGCCTTCCTGGTACAAAATCATTGGCACCAGAATGGGAAGTTGCAAACTGCTGCTGCTTCAGACAGAAAAAAAAATCATGACTCCTTGTGAAGGTGATCACTTCCATTGCTGCCGAGAACAACTCTGAGTGCTCCATGTCCTGTGGGTGGGGATCTCTGCTCTAACCAGAGCCACTCCTGCTCACAACGAGGATTTTGCACCTTCCTGACCCCACAGCTCCCTCAACCCCACAGCAAGAGTGACCACCAAGTGCTGCACAACTTTGTGTTTTCTCTCTCTTTCCTCCACCTCTTCCTCTGCTGGAAGGGATTTTGGAGTATACTGCCATGCAGATGGGGAGGTCAGCTGGAGGAAAGAGACATTTTAAAATACAAAGTGAAGCGTAAAAGTCGATGTTGGTAACAGTGCTGGAGCTTTCTGAACACACTCCCTTGAGGCACTTGTGCCAAGATCTATTTTTCCTGATTTTTGAATTTTTTTTTAGCAGAAGATGGGAGAACAGAAAAATGCAAACACAATATAAGGCAGGAATCAGCTTTAAAATATGTTTGCTCGAGAGCAGGACTTTTTGCTGTAGTTTTATTTGTTTTCACATTGCACTTTGTTCTCAAAAACACGGAGATGACTGGAAGGAATTGTACTGGGGAGAGAAATGGTTCTCAGCAGCCTACTTACCACCTATTGCTCCATCCCTTATACTTCACATGCCTCTTTAAATCTGACATCTCTGCAACTTTCTGAACATAAGGGCAAGCTGTGAAGTACAAGGCAAATTAATATATTTATCCCGCACGGAGTGCAACACGCTCAAAATATAGAGCCTAAATCTCTGAATACTCTTCTTTCTCCTTCATTGTCCTTCCCATTCACCTTAAATTTCCCTCTGCCTGGCACTGCTTTTTGAGCCACACTTTAATTTAGCAGGCAGATAGATGTATCTGTCTCTTTTTAGGAATGATTGCGTTTCCAAAACAGGCAAAATCTTAAAAGAAATGCCACTGCTGAGACTTCTCTGCTCATCAGCCCCACATTTCGCTCCTTTAAAGATCCTTCAGGCTCTCAGGTGACAATAACACACAATTTCCAGCATGCCAGAAGTCGCTCTTCCCCACCACCATGCAAGAGACATCAGACCATAAAGCAGGCGAGCACTTAGATTACAAAAACACAAGGCACTTTATTGGCCCATAAAACACCCGCCAGAGCGGCCATGTGAATGAAGACCCCGCTTTGTGGGGCAATAAATTTTGCACCAGCACCCAAAAGGCACTGCTATTACAGGAGTTGTGCAAATCACCATCCCTGGGCCATGACACAAATCCTTAGGCTGTGGCCAGGGGGACTTGTCCCTCCGCAGGGAGGGCAACGATTAAAATGCACCGCTGGTCGTCCAAAAAATTAAACTTCAAAGAGATACTGCCCTGGTAAGAAACGAAATTTATCTACAAATAGATAATAAAGGGATAAACAAACAGAATAAAGGACCTGAGGAAGTCCATTACAAATCACCAGGCTCTGAGGTTTGTTTCAGGTAAGGTGAGATTCTGCTGGCAGAAGGCAATGGATGAAGTGTTTAATGAACTCAGAGACAACAACTCTCTATTTACAGGGAGGGCCAAGGGAAATATCCAAGCGTTCCAATCCATTCAGATGTGAGAACTGTAAGCCCCGTTATCAGAAGCCTCTGCTGCTGATAGCAAATTTGCTCTCTAGGGGGAAAACGGATTCAGCTTAAGAACCACTGTTAAGAGTCCAATGCAGGTGCTCGAAAGAAAATTACCTGATGAAAGATCAATAATGTTTCTCCTCTCCCTGAATCGAGGCTCATGTGCAGAATAAAAAAAAATCCAGAGACTGATTCTCCGTTACCTTGCTTCAGTGTGAACCATTTAAATGTAACCAGCATGGGAAATTATACATTTAAAATCATGTGGTAAAAAATCACATTGCATTTGTGCAGGTAGACATGCAAAAAGAGAAGAAAACAGAGAAAGTGCACCACAAAAGCAGATGGAGCAGCCCAAACACGTTTCCTTGCAGCCTTAGTGCTTAAAAACAGGCTTTCCTACAAAATGGTCCAGTGTGGTAAGTTTATGCAAGAGCTGCCAAAAAAGTCAAGCACATGGATACAGCTGACAAGTTCCCTAAATGAATTCAGCAGCAATATCCATTAAAGGACTAAAGTACCACAGGAGAGATGGTACTGAAGCATGTGACCGACCTTTCCTTTTAAAATAAAAGGATTTTACATCAAAACAGGGTCAAACTGAAATGCAGGAAGTTAAAAGGGAGTAATCCTGAATATATTTTTTTCCTTTTCCTTCCCAAATGGACAGGAGAGTTTATTCAGCTGAAAATTGACTTCTGGAGTAGAGAGAAAATCTGAAGAACTTCAGACACGAGATCTTGGGTAAACAGTGATGGCTCAACTATTATTGAGCAGAAAGAGACTTTTCCCTCACTAAAATCTCTCAGTTGGTGTGTGCTGTGGTAGCAACAGGAGGCACACGTCAACTCCAAACTTCTGAACCATCTGAATGGTTAATCCCTTAATTCCACAGCTGTCTAAATACAACCATTGAAATTAAAATTTGGGGGTAATTCATTCAATGTGAAGTCGTGTACTTGGGTCACAGCAGTGCTCCAGGCTGAGGCACAATGGCTGAAAAGGGATTTATCACTATCCTGTGTTAATTCTTTAATTGAGAGCAAATCAGACAATATCAGATATCCCAAACCAGTTCTTGATTTGTTGTTTTTTCTTTTCAGGATTCTTCCCAGTTAAACAAAATTAAAAAACTAGGTGAAATCCAGACTCATAATTTCTATTTCGTGCATGCTGGCTTTTTGCATGTTCCATATTCAGCAAAACTGATTTTTTTTTTTTNCTATTCCTTACCTGTGTGAAGAGATGAAATATAACATTGTGACTGCACTAGCTGCTATTTGTTCAAATGTTGACTGGAGGAATAAAAATCCAGGACTGTAGGCGCCAAAACACCCAGTGTGGCTCTCTAGTCACTTAAAAACCTGTAGCAATTTAGTGCCTGTTCCTTCCCTGGGTTTAGAAACACCACCTCCAAGTAGACAGGTGGATTTGCTGCCCTTAAAGCTCTTTTGCCCATGATTCCTGCACAGAGAACAGCACAAAACAGTTCTGCTGTCAACCCAGGAGCTGTGCCATCTCTTCTGGCTGGAGCATCCACCTGGATCTCTTCCCCTTACCCCAAAATGGTTGAGAAGATACAAAGAAAAACAAGCTGGAGGCACGACGTCAGCATGGATAAGTGTTAAGACAATTATGAATCCCACTATTTTGCTTAACTTAGGTTTATTTTCACTTGAGGATCCCTGAAGCCTGATCAGAGTTGGCCTAATTCTTGTTGTTTGCCCAGATGATATCCAGAAACTCATTCCAACCTATTTCCCTTCTATTTCGTGAAGTGTTGAGCTCTGCTCAGATCACTGGATTGATGCTTTTCCCAGAAGTTACCACTCTTTTCCCAACCACTTCATTCCAAGGGCAACTCAGGGTTATCCATGGCCAAAAAAACCCCAGAGTTTACCAAAATGTTTGGAAAGCCCTGAAGTAACCACTCGATTTAAATAATATATATATTTTTTTTAAAAAATCAAAAAATCACTGCTCTCTGATTACCTACTTTCCCTTATTAATGATAAAAAAATGAAAGAAATTAAGTCATCACCAGGTGGAACAGCTAATGGAACAGGTGATATTTTTAGCTGCATTGCCAAGCAGGAATGTTCTGCCCATACATTCCACACTGTTAGACCAACATTTGGCTGGGTATTTTGGGGTGCTGGGGCTCTTCTGAGAAACTCCCCCAGATCACGGTGCCCTCAGTGGTCCCAGAGACAGCTGCAGCCATTCCCAGCCCTGCCTGCTGCTGTGATTTTGCTGTCACAGACTCAGTTCCTGTGATTTTGCTGTTACAGCCTCAGCTCAGAGAGATTTCGGCACATTTTACACCCTTGGTGAGATGGGATTTTCTGCAGTGGAGGTGCCTCGTAAGCTACACTCCCTCTTGTCACCCAGCTGAGTCCTTGTCACCTGCTTCTCCTCCCTCTGGATCTCCTCTCCCTCCTCTCTCCTGCTTCCAGGACAATTTTTCTTTGCTGGCTGCTGAAGAGGGCACTCGGCCAAGAGTTCCAAGGAGCCTCAAGGAATCAGAGCCACCAAACTCCCAGGGTGACAATGGAGGTGCCTCTCTGACACCACATCCCTGTCACACCAGCAGGATCTCAGCTTTAGCTCTCAAACACTTTCCCTACCAAGCTGACTTAGAGAAAAGGACCCTTTTGCTATCTCTGACAGAAGATAAAAAAATCTCTATCAGTGCAGGATCTTATCTGCCCTAAAATCTTCCATAAGGGAACATGCTGAATTGGCTGTATTCCTTTGATTGCTCCACATCAATCTCTTGCATAAATGTATTAATTTAATGCCACTTCAGAAGTGTGCTTCCTTATTATTTTGGAGGCTGGAAGATGCCAGAGATAACTACAAAGAAAGGTCTTTGGTGCTGTCATACTGAGGACAGAAAATAAACCCAGCAATCCACAGCAGCAGCTTTTGAACAACGATACAAAATCAGCTTGTCAAATGTCTGGATGCGTGGCAGGGAACCTGAGCAGGGAGTAGGAACTTCTTTTCTTAATAGAGTGAAAATATTGCAGAAATATCCCTCTTCCCTTCTGCCTTCCCTCCCTGGAGAGCTGATTTTTAACACTCTTTTACTATTTCCTAACCAGCCTGGTACTGTCCAGGACAATAAACCAGAGATCATAAAAAGTTTAGCAGAATTTAGACCACACTCCTTGTTAGAAGAGCCCAGCAGTTCAGTAACAGCTGTTGTCTCTTGAGAAAATCTGTTTGCAGATGGCTGTTTGGGGGAAATTCAAGGTATTTCAGTTAATTGTTAAAAATGCAGAGCATCTTAGAGTTCCTCTGAAGCCATGCAGATGTTAAGTAATAATAGTAATAAAAAAAAATAAAACTGTGGGCTCAGGAAAAAACAAGGACCATAGCAAAGCCTATTTCCTATATGCTGGCTTTTTGCATGCTCTCTATTCAGCAAAATTTTTTTTATTTTTTTTTTTCTTTCTTTTTTTTTTTTTTTTTGGTTAAAGAAAATAACTATTCCTTACTTCATACAGATGAAATTTAACATTGTGTCTGCACTAGCTGAACTTGTTCGGATGTTGACTGGAGGTACAAAAAGATTTTTTAAATGCTTCAGGAAATAACCTTAAAAAGGAATGTTTTTCTATCCTGCATTTTCTGTCCGATTCCTTTTTTCCTTTTTCTTTTTTTTTTTTTTTTTTTTTTTTGCAAAGATCAAAAAACTGAGGTCACCAAAGCCTGCTCCCTTCCAGCCAAATTTCCAACTGTCTCACATCAGCTGTCCCTTTCAACACTCTATTTTTTTGTTTTTTTTTATTCCACGCTGACTCCAAGGACAAGCTTCCCTCCACACTGGTCAGGTGCACACTGCTCCCACAGAGAGCACAGCACTTGTTTTTCCTTTTATAGTTTACTTTTAAAATGCATTAATGAGCCAGGTTACTTCGGTTTTAACATTTTGGCTTCTCTTCTGCTTCATTTCCCCTTTCTGTCGTACTCAGAGCTAATTTCTGCTTCTTTTCTCCTGTTTTCTGTGCCTTGTCCATCGGGGTTGGAGGTTCTTTGGAGCATCACCTGGCACAGCAGAATGATGCTCTCATTTGGGCTGCACTACAAATGCTGGCAAATAATATTGAAATCTCATTTTAGGACCAGGATGTAATTGGGTCTGAACTTACCTCCGGTCTTACCCTGACGTAATTCCATTACCTTTAATGGAATTACTCTCGATTTGCACTGCTGTCTTGAATTGAACTTTTGCTTTTCAGGATTTATATATCTTGTTTTTCCTACCATTTAAAACAAGAAGCCAGCCAAAGTCATTTCCAACTCATTTTCCCCTCCCCAATAAATTCAGGCATTATTATAGTTTATCTCTGTGACCTCCACTTGCTCTTGTACATCATCCATCTCATTATTCACGGTTTCTGCAGGACGTTGCATTCCATTATCTTCTATTTATAATCCGAGATGTCTGAGAACAAAAGGGGGCAGGGCTCTCCAGAATACACCTTTCTGGCCTGTTTTTTTTTTACAAATTTTCTTACTCATTTCCAGCTGCTCTGTGCATGTAGCCTCTTCTTTATCTTCCTGAAATTTGTGTTTTATCCTTTAAATGCAGCTTCCTGTGACCCACCTTGTGACTAATAAAAGGAAGATCCAAAGAGGCATTGCAGATAATTTGTGACGTAGCAGAAACATAAAGAAACATTTGACATTATTAAGTTTTTTAGCTCAGTCCAGGTGGCAAAACACAACTGGTGGGTGCTCAGAAAGTGAGGGGTGGGAGAAAGGCTTCCATTTCATCATCAAAAAACATTATTTAGACTGCATTCTGAAAATAACACTAAATTATTTGGTGATATAATGGTGGATAAATTTCATAAATTAAAAAGAAAGGGGGGTAATACAATACAGGAATGAATATATCAGGATACAGTCACCAAATTGGAATATTCCAATCAAATACAGACAGCTGTGTGTCTTGGTGGACTAAAGAGCATTTTCATGTGACCAGCTCAGTGAAAACACTTCTGCTGAAAGGTGTGAATCCCTCTCAGTAGGAGAGGAGACCTTCTCACCTCCAGCCTCTGCCCATCTTCACAGATTGGGAGCATTTCCTGTTGTTCTGGGAGCATCTCCTCAGAAAAATGCAGTTCAGAAGTTTCAGACCCTTGCTCAACCTCTTTCATTTCACAAGTGGAGTCAAAGGTGCACAGCAAAGCCTTAGTGATGGATTTCCAAGTTAAGCATATTTAATCTAATGTAATTGTACTTTTTTCTTATTTTTTTTTTCTGGTGACAACATCATACTCTCTCTTCTTTTTTCACTCCTTTCCCTGATAGATTTAAGAGCTTTTCCTCCTTGAAGGGGACTGTACTTCATAACAAGTCATTTTTCAGCCTCATTTCTAAAAATGTTTGAAAAAAAACCAAAACCAGACTGTGCTACAATCACTGAGCACACCTTATTTTTTTTTAATAGATCTCGATTATGTCTTGTATTTCTCAGTTTGTTTTTTTTGTTTTGTTTTTTTTTTTTTTTTTTTCTTAACACTTTTACCACTGTGAACACTGAAAATATTCCACTCTCTACTGTTGGATATTTCCTTAGTTTTCCAGAGAGACAAAAAAAAAAAACCCTTCCTTCTGCAACTCACAAGTTAAATGGTCACACCTGGCAATGCCATTCCTCAGAAATTCCTGCCGAGTTTCTTGACCAACAGCAGGGCAGTGCTTTGAAATGTGCATCCCTGCTTTAAAAATGGTTCAGATAATTATTTTTTGCTATAATTTCCTGCTTGGCTCTACAGGAATGTGCTGCTAGGCAGGACCTAGGCTAACACAGCTCCTCCAGCCTCCTCAGGAATTACCCTGGTCTTTGTGCCAGCTCTAAATTCCAGCAGAAATATTTTCACAGCCACTTAGCGCTGACAAGAGAAATCACTTATGAGGATCAGGCCCGATAGCAAACACAGAGAAAACCCATTAGGAATGCTCAGTTTTGATTCCTGCTCGCTTTGCAGAGAGCTGTCACGCTCCTCATCCTGCCTTTCAAGCTCAGCAGACCGTGGAGGAAAACTCCTCTTAGGTGTGTCTGTGCTGGGAGAAGAGCAGAGAGATTTGGGTAATGGGAATGGGGTTTTTAGGTGACAAGGGAGCAGTTAGTTCTTCTCCAGAGTAAGACCTGGGCATTTATCCTTGTTCCTCCATTTCTTTGGAAAGTGAAGCAGGTTGTACAAGCCAGAGGGGACACAGCCATATCCCAGTGGCCCCCTGGAATTCTGTGTCAGCAACAGAGTAGCCAGAAGGACCAGGATGATGATTGTCCATCTGTGCTGGGCACTGCTGAGACCACACCTCGAGTGCTGTGTCCAGTTCTGGGTTCTTCATGCCAAGAAAGACATTGAGGGGCTGGAATGTGCCCAGAGAAGGGCAAAGGAGCTGGGGAAGGGGGATGGAGCATTAGGAATGGTTGAGGGAGCTGGGAGAGCTCAGCCTGGAGAAAGAGAAACTCAGAAGGGACTTTATCCCTCTCTAAAACTCCCTGACAGGGAGGGGTGGCCAGGCAGGGTCAGGCCTGGTCCCAGATAAAACTGACAGGATGAGAGAAAATGGCCCCAAGCTGCACCAGTGGAGGTTCAGGCTGGGTATCAGGAACAATTTCTTGACCAGAGGATTATAATTGGAAAAAAACAGCCCAGGGCAGTGGTGGAGTGCCCATCCCTGGAGGTGGCACTCGATTATGTGGTTTAGTGGTGACCCTGGTGGTGATGCTGGGGTGGCAGCTGGGCTCGATAATCCAAAATCTCTTTTCCTGTCTGAACTGTTCCATGATTCTATGACTCTGTAACACTGAACCCTGATGAACATCTCACCACGAGGGTCAAACACCCTCAGAGCCCTGAAATGACTCTGCCCAAGTGTGTGATTGACTGAACATCTTTCAGGAGGGCTCAGTTTCACAGGAATCATCTTCTGCCTCCACAGAATCAGGTACTTTACCCCTTGATCGTGCATCTTTACCTGCAGAAGGCACTGAGGAAAATATGGTTCTTTGTCCCCTCCAGGACAAATTATCACTCCTGGGACTGATGAGGAAAGTGGAAGTGTCTGCTGTTGGCAGCACCAGGATATGAGAAAGCACAAAACATCTCACAGTGCACAGCTCACTGTTCAAAAACTGTTATTATGGACCACCAGCCCAACCCAATTAAAGGAATTTAAGAATCTTAATTAACGTCACTCAAACTCTTAGCTATTAAAATCCACTTGCAGAACAACAAGGGTGAAAATTCTTCATTTATTCTGTGGTTTCTCTTGCTAAATGTTTCTTAGCTCAACTTTCCATTAGCTGAGAGCATCAGTCCTTGCCAACTTTGTTATGCTTCCTCAGCCAAAATTGGAGTGATCTGTCATAAAGAGTCACAAAACCCTTTGATGTCTGTGTTTTCCTTAAATTTTGCTGGGATAGGGAGAGGATTTCCTTATTCTTCTTACAGAAAAGGGGGTGTTTTAAGAACTGGCGTACTGCTGATGCAATCCTGTTGAATTTAGAAAAAAAAAAATGCACCAAGACCTGATCCTCAAATTTAATAAAAATTAGGGAAAAAAAACCCCACCAAAAATAACACTAAACCAAGAATCATAGTTTTTTTTTGTTGTTGTTGTTGTTGTTGTTTGTTTGTTTGTTTGTTTGGTTTTTTCAAGTTGCCTCTCTGGAAAGCTCTGTGGCCCAAGCCCTCCTGTCCATCTCAGTGCTTCCACAGCCACCCCCTCCCCAGTCACTTTTCCTTTACCTTCTGCTGGGTGGGAGCTTTTATCAGCTGCATAATGGAGCTTAGCTGCTCCTTCTGGTTTTTCCTTCAGAGGAAAAAGCAGCCTGAACTCCATCAGCTTTGGGAGAGGAAGGTTATCACCGAGCAGTTACCCAGACACGTATTGCAGTTACCCAGATAGTATTTCTAAATACTTTAGAAAATAAAGAGTGTTACCCCTGGAACCTTTTTGTTGTTACAATTACTGAGTGCAGAAGAAATAAAGGTGCTGCTGATGCTGGGGTAAAGTGTGATTCCACTCCTGACTGACTTCATATTTCTGCTTTGTCTTTTTTTTTTTTTTTTTTTTTTTTTTTTTTTTTTTTTTTTTTTTTTTTCCCTAATGTTCTCCTTTATGCAAGACCTTGAGTATTTATTTTGACAGCTTACATTATTCAGCAAGCAATTAAACTTTCAAATGTATTGTGTTCTCATAGCTTAAAATAGCTTTGGCAACATCAGTAGGGTTTCTCAATCCCCCACACAATGAAGATAAGGAACATCTCTGTTGGATTTTTTTTTTTTTTAGGTTGCTTATTTCAAGCATATACAGTATTTTAGAGAGTCTTCATGTTTTGACGGCCTTACACAAACCATAGGCAAATACTACCCATGGAATTTCCAAAAAAAATTTAAATTGGCAACAGGTAAACAGAATGTGAGACAGGATAATGGAAGTAAACAGATGGAGTGTGAGGAACAAATCAAACTGATCATGGCTCTGCCTGTTCCCTGCACTCTCCTGTGGAAGGTTTGGGGTGGGAGAAGGAAAATATTTCCAGGATTCAGTTAAGAGAGAATTAAAATAACTGTGAACACTCCCAGCTCTCTTGGCTGGTCTAAAAGCAGAGGTTTCTGAGCCCTTGGACCACCTTTGTGGTCTTCTCTGAACTCACTCCAACATCTCCACATCCTTCTTGTCTTGGGGGCCCAAAACCCCAAATCCTTTGTTTGAAGAAGCCCTTTGAAGTACTCAAGGAAATAGAAGCCAACAAACGCAAACACTTGAAGTTTTTCCGTATTTCCAAAAAAACTCCAATTATATTTTAATTATTTTACTGTTTCTCTAAACCTCCAAGTTTTACCAGCTGAAAAACAAGACTTTTGTGCCATCCAGTCTTCCTTTTATGCCTGAAATCTCTGCCTGGGGAAGAGCCACCTCTGCTGCTGCCAAGTGAAGTGCCCATTCCTGACCTGTGGATGCTCAGAGAACTTTCAGCCAGCAATTTCCTCCTCAATTCCAGAACAATGGTAAAACTTTTCCTCCCATCAGATGGTGCCTAGGACAGCCAGGATGGCTTTGGAAAGGAAATGGGATGGGAAAGCCAGGGACAGGGTAAAAACAGAGTTTTCTTGGTTTTCCTGTTTTCCAAAACTCCACATTGCTGTGGAGAGGAGAAAGGGAGAAAGGGAGGGAGAGAGGAAGGGAACAGGGAAAAAGGGAGAAAGGATAAAAGGGGGAAAAAGGGAGAAAGGGAAAGGAAAGGGAGAAATTATGAAAGGGGGAAAAAGGGAAAAAGGGAAAAAGGGAGAAAGGGAAAAAAGGAGAAAGGGAAAAAGGGGAAATGTGAAAAGGGGGGGAAAAGGGAAAAGGGGGAAAAGGGGAAAAAACAGGAAGGGGAAAGGGGGAAAAGGGGAAAGGGGAAAAAGGGAAGAGGGGAAAAAGAGGAAAAGGGAAAATGGAGGTTTTTCTTCCAGAGTAGCCTAGACAATCTCCCTCCTTTTCCCAGGTAACAGTAAATTGCTGTAGTTGTTCTGGTCTGAGAACAAACGTAGGACATTTTTAGACACAGATAACCTTTTTTCATGAAAACAAGAGGTAGAGCTGGAAGAAGCTTTAGGCCTACAAGACAGCTCCTGTACAGCTGAAGGAAACTTACCTATTTTTACAACCCTACCACTTGGTCTAATAAAAGATAATAAAAGATGCCAACTCTGCAACCCCCAGTTTGAGCTAGGCCAGGTCTCCCTGAACAGCACAGGGCTGAAATATTCATCTCTACAAGGCACAGCCTAAGCTTGGTCTGCTCACAACACCCTCCTCCTCCTCATTTTTTACCCCCAGACAAAAAGTCCCGCTTTTTTCTGACTTGCTTTGCAATCCCAGCATTGAGGTCGCAAATACACGCAGCAGCAGCAGCAACATAACTCTTCTTTCCCCTTCCATTAATACAGGAAAATTTAAAGGGGAAGAAAAATTAACTGTCTGGTGCCTTGTGCAGGAGGTGGTGAGGCAGGAGCAGGGGTGTCACTGCAGCTCAGCCATGAGTGGATGGGAGAAAAGGGCACGGAGTGGTGGGAACCTCAGATTTGGTCCCTGAAAGACAGAGCCACAAGGAAAGGTCACAAAATTTTGGCATTCTGGATGTGCTAAAAGATTTCTGTCCACCCCTGGTGGTCTTGGAGGAAGTGGGAGGTGGTGAGAGAGGTTTTGAGGCAGCAGGGAAATTGCTCAGGCAGGAAGGGTTGGTTGCTTGAGCCCTGCTGATTTTCCTTCGTTCAGGACACACAGAATCCTCAGCTCCATCCTCAAATCCAAAAAGCTTTGCTTCACCAAGAGCTCACAGGGCTTGGTCAGGTAAAAAACAAACAACATTCCCATGACTGGGGCTGTTTGTCATCAATCTGTGGTTTTCTAAGAGACATTTTTCATGAAAAAAGCCACAGTGGGTGGCAGGAATGTCCCTCTTCCCTCCCCTTCAGAAATCAGCAACATCCTCTTTGTCTGCTGTGAACAAACCAGGGCTCCCCAACCAACACCACATTATTATTATACCTTATTTATTTATTATTACTTTATTTTGGAGTAGCCCCTGTGGAGAAAAAGCCTTTTCCTCCCATATCTCTCCAAGACTGGATTATGGAGGTCATTCCCAACAAACCCATTTGCACATCCCAAAGTGGTTGATCATCACCCAGACGAGCAATGAGCCACCAGAATTAATCCAATATTCATGACGGGGAAAGTTTAATTAATAAATTATATTTTTATAGGAAATTTAAGATTCAGTGTATGCAGATGATGATACAGAGTTTGAATATCACCCTGCCAGGCAGGGAAAGACAAAATGTTTTGACTCTCATTCGTTTAATAATCTCCCAATTGTTTAGTGCAGTGACAGGACAATCAAAAGACTTAGGACAGGACAATGAGAGATCGTTTGAGGTGAATAAAGAAATGCAGAAGGAATTGGAAGAAGCACCAAAAAAATGAAGGAAACTCCAGGAGACTCCCAGAAAGTAAAAAATCAAACCAAACAAAAAAAACACACAATCAATCCAAAACAAAACCCCCAAAAACCTGAAAAAGCCAACACAAACAAAAACATACCCCAAAAAAAAAAAAAAAAAACGAACCAAAAAAACCACAAAATCTTGCGTCCAAAAAACCCCAAACAACCAACAGCACAATATAAAATCAAACCCCTTGACATTCAAACATCAATTTCAAAACACTAAACAAAAACCACTCAAACTAACAACAAACAGAAAAAAAACAACCACGCAAAGAAAAAGCCCAACACCAAAATAGGGTGAATTAGTAGATGCTGTGAGACAGAGAGAAGCATTAAACTGCCCAAAACTCAAACATCTTGATCAATCATCTCCATCACTTTATGTCTATTTGCCACTTACAAAAGTAAAGACAAAACCTAGTCTGGGAAGATGGGACAAAACACACAAAAGCACAAAACTGAATCCACAACAAAAGGGTGGGGATAAACCAAGTTAAATCTGCATTACTGAGAGCTGCACATGATCAGTACAATCCTTTGGGCAGAAAAATCCTTTATTAAGAGGAGAACAGGCAGGATGAAGGGAACCTTTGCATGAAAAAACGATAGAGATGATATTTTCTGTTGGATATTTCCCCTTACAGGAGTAATTTCAAGTTTATCAGGCATGAAAAAATAGTGACTATTGTCTACACCCCAAATTAATAAAAAACAAAAAAATAAAAAAAAAAAATCCAGTTTATAAACTAGCAAGTCCTGAACACTTTTTCTCTAGTGCACATCCTTCAGGGACACACAGAGGTGCAAATATTCAATATTATTTATACCCACTTGAAGAAGCAGCTTTTCCACATTAAAAAAAAAAAAAAACAAAAAAAAACAAACACCTATACAAGATCTTTTGATTGCTTGTGCTTAGTATAAAATATTAAGTATCATTTCTTGCTCACCCTTAAGTGAGTATATTAAAATGATATTAAGTGAGTAACTCTGGAAAAAAGGGGCTACACTCCAAACCTGTCACCAGAATTGTGCTTTTTTAGAACTATAAAGCTTGGTCCTCAAAAGTAATTTCTAATTTGGGACAAATTGGTCACTCAGCGATACTCATTCCCTATTTCAAAATCATTTTCCAAATCTGGAAGGAATGGGAATAACACAGAGTCATTTATTACACTGACCTTATCTCCTAACACAGTCTCAAAATTACCCTCATTTCTGTTTTCTGGGACAGCCTGCGTTGCCACTTTTTTTTTTTTTTTTTTTTTAGTCACACCAAAATTTGTTGTTTCTGCTTGCTGGTCTGGCCAGAAAAGTAGTCAGAAAATATGATTTTGCCATCATTTAGCAAAAAGCCACAGTTGTTTGGCCTGACCTGACAGTGCAGGGTCTCAAGGACTGATCTGGACTTGTCTTGACCTGAGCTCATCTGGGCTTATTTCAGCTGCAGTAACAATTTTCTGGACAATTGCCACTGACCAAATTTGTTCTGGTTTTGCGTCAGCTCACAGAAATAACAGGTGTATTCTGTGTAAAGCCAGGATTAAAGTGAGGAAGGGATGAGTGCAAGAACAGAACAGCAGAAATCCTAGTCTGTAACACAACTCTCCACAGCTCATGGCAGCAGTGAGCCAGGTAAGAACTTAGGGAAGGTGAGAAATTTGGAGAGACTGAAGAGAATATGAAATAATAACTGATATTCATAATAATTCCTGAATAACTGGGACCCAGCAAAACAAAAGTACCAGCGATAACAATTTTAACTCTATTATAAATGAACTTTTCTGCAGTAATTAGATAACTTCAACAAGACTGAAAAAATTAACTGGACTAACACTAAAAATATGGCTTTATATAAATTTTATGCTCCCTTTTGCCCAGACCAAAATTTGAGGAGGAACAAAATGCACAACCCTGTGGTCTTGCAAGGTTGGGGTGACCAGAAGATGCCAGGGACAAACTGCTGGGAAAATCAATGGGATGGACCTGCTGGATCCTCCAGCCCTCAGATTGCTACAAACCTGCTCTGGGAGACACAGCCATGCTTGGGGAGTGAAATACTGATCCTGAGAGTGACTGAAATACCTCCCAGCAATCCCTCTCATCCTCACCACTGTTACAGCTGCCCCTGGCACAGCTGCTGCCCCAGCAAAGAGGATGCTGAGTGAGTTTTACACACTTTGCTTTGCTATTCAAAAGGCTGCTGAGTAAAACCCTAATAAATACCAGGAGCTTGGACATGGCTGCAATGAAGGCAGAGTGGAGATAAATCTAGGTGTGTGCCAAACCAAATGCTCAAGCTGAGATGAATTGTTTTAAGCCTGGAAACTTCACTTGTAATATTTTACCCAGAAACACTGGCTTTAGTCAAGACCGTGAGTCAAAGACCAAATTTAAGCCTGGCTACTTCCCCAGGGTGAAGGGTAAACCAAATTAATTTTTATAGAACATTTGTTGTCACAGTGTAATAAAATTTATTTTGTTTGCTTCTTGTTTAAATGTAAATTTACAGAACAAACTATTTGGCAATAACAGAGGTTTTTATCTGAGGAACAAAAGGGGCCCATGATGGGCAGGGACACCTCAGAAGGGCTGCAGCAATACAAACTTTCTGATTTGCACATTTTCAAACGAGTCAGGTTATTTATCAAAGCAAACAAATGAATAAAGCCCCCAAATAAATTGGTAAATAAATGTCAGCAGGACTTTTTTAGTGTGTTTAAGTCAGTCACCCCCTAATTGCCACGTAAAGGAGTGCTCTACAGCCAGAAAATGCAGGAACACTTTGCCAGAGAACAAACCTGGGGATTGGAAATGAGCAGAAGGATAGACAACAGGTTGGGAGGGAGCTGGTTTATGTCAGATATCAGGAAAAATTTCATTGTGAAAAGGGTTCTCAGGCATTGGCACAGGCTGACCAGGTGGAGCCACCATCTCTGGGGGCATTAAAAAGCAGTGAGGATGTGGCACTTGAGGACTTGGTGTGGTGGTGCTGGTGTTGTGATTGGATGATCTTTAAGCCTTTTCCTACCTTAATGATATTCCTTGAAGATCTGTTGCTTCCTTTTAAGGACAATTCTCCTTTCTCATTTTCTCCAGATTTTTCTTTTTAGGACAATCTTATTCCATCCATTTTCAGTACAAAAAGGTGAACCTTTAGTTACACTTTTGATGACTAAAATTATTAACCCAAGAATGAGAGAAATCTTTATTTCCTAAATACTTCACATAGAAAGAGGTGAGTTCCACTTCTGCAAGATCTGTTTTAGCCCACAAAACAGAAAAAAAAACTTAAAAGCTTAAAGCCATATTGTCCATGTCACGTGCTTTCTTAGGGGCAGGAGGTGCTCAAGCCTCCTCTGTTTTGCCCCTTGAAAACCAAATTATTCATTCTGCACTACAGCACTTTAAAGACATTATATTGAATTGTTTAATAATAAAATAACTTCGGGTTAAATGCAAAGCATCATGTTGAAGAAATTTCAGAGGAATTGTTTTACCATATTGCAGTACCACAGATTACAGAACATGGTTTCTTTAAAACCTCTACTCTGAAGCAATTTGGGATTGGAATGGCTTTTCGGTTTTTTTGGTTTTTTTTTGGTTGTTTTTGTTTTTTTTGTTTTTTTTTTTTTTTTTTTTTGGTTTTTTTGTTTTTTTTTTGCTTGCTTGCCTTATTCTCACCAATCTGAATTTCAAAAGTCAGCATTAAATGTTCCACCCCACACACAACTCAGACTCATCAGCCTTGTGGTAACAGCAAAAAAACTAAAGAGGGGAAAACGATTAAAAAAGGATTAAAAGTAATCTATTCACTGTTGTTTTACATACTGAGTAATCACAGCTGTGACAAGTAAATCAAATTAAAAGTCAATCCAGTCCCTAAAAAAACCCAACAAACAAACCCACAAAAAACTGCAACCTACAAAAGAAGGAAAATACAACTCATCACAAAGTGTGAATTTCCCCAAGCCCTCAGACATTTATATGATGAGCAGTACCTCTTTAAAAGTTAAAAAAAAATATATATAAATGGCTGCATATAAACTTCCAACAATACCCAGGTGAGTAGAAACCTGCCTACAGGTTTGTGCTTTGCTAAGACCTTAAAGCTCCAGTCAAGTGAACCATTTATAAAACCAGGAACAAGGAGCTCATGCATCCATGAAATCAGCATTTAATTGAGAAAATTGTAATATGGGATTATATCAGATCACAGAATTACCACATTTTCAAGGTTGGAAGAGACCTTCAAGAACATTAATAAACCACCACTACCACATCTTCAAGTGCCACATCCACACATTTTTTGAACACTTCCATGGATGGTGACTCCACCACTTCCCTGGGCAGCCTTTTCCAATGCTTGATGACCCCTCCCATGATGAAATTTTTCCTAATGCCCAACCTAAACCTGCCCTGGTGCAACTTGAGGCCATTTCCTCTCATCCTGTCACTTCTTCCCTGGGAGAAGAGGTTGGCACCCACTTCACTCCAAGCTCTTTTCAGGTAATTCTAGGGAGCAACAAGGTCATCCCTGAGCCTCATTTCCTCCAGGGAAAACATCCCCATCTCCCTCAGCTGCTTCTCATGAGAACAAATCTTTGAGGCAGAAAAACACCAAAAAGAAGGAAGAAAATACAATCCCAAGAAAATACAATGCCCAAGAAAACACAGCAAATTCACAAGTATAATAAATAAGGATGCACAGGACACAAGTGACAAGGCAGGTAGGTCAGAGTATAAACGTGCTGCTGCATCCACCAGGATGGAGTCAACCTATAAAAGCCATATTTCCATAAGAATATCCATAAGAATATGAAAGAAAGGAGTGATTTTTGTTAAGCCCATTGATGAGAGAGGGAAGAAGAGCCTGAAAAAAGCCAACATGATGGGTAGAAATGAAAGGATGGAGTCAGCTTTCCGTGTTTGATCTGACTTCATGACATACAGCATTCTTTGGAAGCTGATCCTGCTCTACGTTTCACCCAGGAATTATTCTGAGTTTGTGTTTTCCAGGCATCTCTGCAGTTTTACAATCATCCTACACTGTGCCAAGGGTAGTTTAAAATGTAATATGAGGCTCTTTGCTTAGGTTATTTGTTTTTTTTTCCCTGGTTTCTCTGAAGGCTGTTTTGTTCCTGCTTAGGCAAACTTTGATTTCAGCAAGGAACTCCATTCCTCCATGAAAACAGAAGGCAATGGGGAAAACAGTGAGCCGTTCACACGCTCATCATAAATCTCTCCTCTCTCACAATAAACAGTCCATCATGTTCCAGCTCCCCCTCATGCTGATGATTTTCCCACTCCACAAATGCCAGATTTAATGCCTCCTTCAGCTCCTACTCCCCTCTTCGTGCCTTCATCCCCGCCGTCATTTACGAATAAAATGCTTCCTTGTATCATCATTTATTAAGCCACCACATTTTCTCTGTAGGTCCAACAGCTCGTGCTGATCTTAATAAGAACTCTGCACAGAGAAATCTCGGAGAAGGATGCCACACTACGAACTGTGGAGCCTCAGAGAATGTTTAGGGTTGGAAGGGACCTTAAAGAACACCCAGTTTCAATCTCCCTCCATAAATACCCCTGTCCAGGTGTTGAGCAACAAGCAAAAGCAGCAGATTTGGCCATGATCCAGCCAGGAGGGCTCCTGATGAATGCAGAGCATCCAGCGTTACCCAACAAAGGAAGCACCACAGCTTTATTCTCACAGCTCGTTTGTTTCAAGCTTAATCAGCACTGAATGATTTCTGAAAGCTTTAGAAGATAGTAAGTTTTAGGGCATCTTGATTTTGACCAGTTCCCTCCAAAATCTAGGGAACAGATCCATTGGAACACAGTCCAAGGCGAAATTCCCCATGGGCAGCAAACCTATAAATAATACAACCACACTCCATGCAATTACCCAGCAATAAATGACTTTGATCCTGGCCAGCTGTCATATGCCTTGAGTCCTGCAAATGTGGAGGGAGGGGATGAGAGAGGCAATCCACCAAGGTGTATTTTTCAGCAACGTTACCCATCTGCATAGGAATAATCTCCTTTTGCTGAGCAGGCACAGCAGCTCATGCATAAACCAGACCTTCCCAGCCCTCTCCATGTCGCAGCCCCTGCTGAATGCAGAGAGGGAAGCAGGTGCTTCTGTGGGTTTATGCACATTATTTGGATGGGTAGATTGTGAAAATTACTCCGACCAGTCTAGGGAAAATGCACTTTCTCTGAAAAAGAAATCTGGGCAACGGCAGTGAAGAGATGCTCTGGATTTCTGAGACCCACACAACAACTCTGTGATCCAGCAGCTGGGTTCAGGAATATCTTCACAAGAAAATATAACGCGGTTTGCTTTTAGCAGAATATACACATCACCGTCAAGCACAAGCATCTCTTTTTTTCCCTCTGTATTCATCATTTTGCCAGTTGACAAGTGTGAGAAGAGTACTCACCACATACTCATTTCACTTCTAAAGAATGAAGGAAAAAAATGGTCAGCAGTCTTGAATGAGAGAAGAGCCCAATACTAAAATATTCAATATTGAATGAATTTTGCATATTAGGAATGGAAGAGGAGGTGTAGAAATCTGAGTATATCTTGTTGCTAGCCACATAAAATGATCTCTTTATTAGAGCCATGGAATGGTTTGGAAGGAACCCTAGTGATTGTCTAGTTCTAACCCCCACTAGAGCAGTTTTTATTTAAAATAAATATATTACCCCTGTGTTGCAAGATGGAGCAGAAGGAAACATTTCAGTGGGAGGAGAAACTGCTGCAGCAGGATCAGGAATTGCTACTGCTCCATTGGCCACACAGCTCTGTCCCTAAAGCTGCTGGATGGGGGGTTAGATAAATGAAAATCCCCATCTTCCTTTCACTTCATCTTTTTCCATGCCTAAATTTATCTGTCTGTCTGGCAGGCACACCAACACACGAGACACTTGAAACCACAAACCCCAAAATTATTTATTTTAAATAGATATTAACATGGATTACATATTGATGTGAGGGTGGGTATGTAGTGTACTTAGACACACATATATGCACACAACTGCATACACAATTTATCTCTAATTATACACCTGAAAAAAAACCAAACAAACAAACAAACAAAAAAAAACAGGTATATTCAGAAATAATGCTTGTTGGTTGCACTGCTTGAGCAGAAAGAAAACGAGCCCCAGTGGCTTCATAAAAATTGGGATGAAACATAGCTGACATTTCCTCGGCTGTGACTAATAAGCACCAAACAGCAGAAGTGACGTGCCCTGGAGCATTTCTCCCTCAGGCAAAGGCCAGTCTGAGTGGAACTGGGATTTCTGGGTGGCAGCATCACAGTCCACCTCCCAAATTCTCTTGGCTCAGCAGGCAACTAAGCCTGGATTGGGAAGATTTGGGATCCAGAAGCCCACACCTGCCTGTGCAGAAGAAATAACAGCAGGAAGTGATGCATTGGAGGGAGTGGGTGGGTTTGGCCATGAATTTTGTGAGGAGCCAGCTGTCAAAGCTGAGATCAGCTCCTGGAATTCAGGTGTCTCATGTCCCAGCCACCCAACTCAAAAGGTTTGGATCCATAGAAATACATGACAAATATTTTCCTGTATCTTTTGGCTTCTCTTTCTTTCCACAGCAATGAGACATGCGGAATTTTCTGCAAGGCAGGACAGGGAAAAGCCATCACCCTGATGTCCACCACCTCGATCCAAAGCATTCATCCATCCATCCATCCATCCATCCATCCATCCATCCATCCATCCATCCATCCATTCATCCATCCGTCCCTTGCTTTCCCAGGAGTGGAAGAATCCTTTCTCTCCTCGGGTTGTGGGCTGTTACATCCTGGTTTGGGTGACATGAACCTGGTCTGATGCCCAAAAGCATTTCCAGTGCCACAACCCAACTGCTTATCCCAAAAACATCAGCCCCAAACCACAGGGACCAGCTTCCCATCCACCCTGTTGTCCACCCCTTTGTCCCCAATTTTGCTGTGTTAAAACCATGAGGTGCATACCCAACCATCAGCTTTTAAAAGAGAACTTCTGAACATTTATTTTTCTTTTATATTTCCTTATGACCACATTTTCCATCCCTCACCTTCCTCCCCTATGCACAGACCTGCTATGGCACATAAAATGCCAGAGGCAGCCGTGCTCCTGCCATAAAAACAGATGCTTTTTTAATTGTCCATCTCACAGGGATAATTGGTTGAACGAAGGAACATAAAAGAGACTGCAGCACACATGTCAAGGGAGGGAGCTTTCCTCAGCTGCTGCGAGAGGAAAAAATCTCCCTCTCCCAGCCTGAGAAATGCAGTAATTTACATGGAGCCACTCAAATTCACTTTTCAGGGCTGTAATTAGCATGTTCTGGCCCTGTAATGTAGCAACCTTTACCCTGTGACCCTGCTGTCTGTTTTTAGGGCTTGTTAGCAGTGTGGTCACTCAGGCATAGCCAAGGAAAGGAGATTTATATGGAGCCAGGGGACTGCTCCATCCGTGGTGAAGAGAACACCTGAGTAAAATGCATCTCCTCACCTACTTAAAACTAACATTTCTTACCCTCTTCCAATCATTTCTATGCAGGAGAAAAGGTTATTCCTTTTTTTTTTTTTTCCCTTGTCATTTGCTCATTGTGGGAAACCTTTTCTCTTGTCAGCTCAGTCATCTCTAGAATTAAGCAGGATGCAAAGAGCTTGAGCTCCCAGGTCTGTGTGAAATCATATTCAATGAAGATGATTAACAATCAGAATGCTGGTTAAAAATAATAAGAAAAAAAATGGATCATGGCTTCTTTTTATTTGAGCTTGGTTTGGTATTTGACTAAACATTTCATAATAGACTGCTCCCCAACTTTGTGATTAATTCACTGTAGAGCCTTAAAAATTCACAAGGCTTCTTTTCTCCATCTGTAAAATGGAGAAATAAAACTAGGACCCAGATTTTCAGCATTTCTACTGAGGCTTTTAAAATGCCTGTTGCTATAGTACTGTGAAATCTTTTTACAAATGAGTCTGAAATATTACCAGCATTCCAAGAGGTAATTACAAAAGAAAAAACCCGAAAGAAATCACTGTTTTTTCATATGTCCTTTACAACCTTTAAACCTAGACTTGCAACTGAAGTGCAAACTGACCTTTATAAACTGCACAGCATCACTAAAATACATTATTCTACAGGGCTTGGGGGAATTTTCCACGCTCAGCAATTCAATAATCTTACTTCCTTTCATTTCTGTTCTCCAGACAATGTGCCATAGCTGGATTTCCCTTCTTACTCCAGTGGCAAATCAAGCAGGAGAGACTGAGGAGCTTTATCAGTGTTACAATCTAAATCTCCTGTCGACTCGCTGCTGTAACCTGCTTTTTGGCAAATAACTCAGCTGTCTTGCCCACCCTCTCAAACATCCCAGCAGTTAATACCAACCCATATTAAATCCCATTTGCAATCTGCTGCCTCAGAAGGTTCAATGGTCCACACACAGAAATGATCTGTCAGCAGCAGCTGAACCAGCTGAGATGATTTTATCTCTAACCTGGCTGTACAACAACACAACTGCAGTCGTGTGCAGTGCCACAAACACAGCCAAAATGTCAGGCAGCAGGTTTGGCTACAGGGTAATTACACTGAAAGGAAAAAAAATGTGTGTGGGGAGCTCCACGTGGGGAAATCGCAGCAACCCTGCACAGGAAGCCCCCAAAGTACTGATTTCACAAACCTCTTTCAGTTCTTGGGAGTCCAACCAGGGACAATCATTTTTACAGTGCCCAAACCCCTGCCCTGCCCAGATCAGCACCACCCTCTGCCAATAAAACCCCAGGTTTTCCTGTTTCAGATGGGTTTGCACAGTGCAGTAGAATCATAGAATCATTTTAGTCCCACTCAGATAATCAACTCCATTAACCCAGGACTGCCAAACCCTCTACCAAACCACGTCCCCAAGTGCCACCTCTGTGTGTATTTTAAATCCCTCCAGGGGTGGGGGCTCAGACATTTCCCTGGGCAGCCTGTTGCAATTCTTGACCATGCACAGTTTTTCCTAATATCCACTCAAAACCTCCCCTGGCACAACTCGAGGCTGTTTCCTCTTGTCCTGTTGCTTACTATTTGGGAGAAGACACCCATGTATAACCTCCTGGCAAGGACCTTAGAGAGTGAGAAAGTCCCTCCTGAGCATCCTTTTCTCCAGCTCCCTCAGCTGTTTCAGGTGTTCCAGACCCTTCCCCAGCTCTGCTGCTCTCCCTGGAAACACTCCAAGCCCCTCAATGTCTTTCCTGTCATGAGTGGCTCAGAAATAAATCCATGATTTGAGGTGAGGAATCTGCATCTGTGCCTGCAACTGCAGTGCAAGGCTCTGCCTCCACCCTCATCCCCTTCCTTGCACCAGGGACAAATTCCCCTGAATAAGTGACACCAATTTACCTCCCCATCCCACAGGCAACATCATTTGTGTTGATTAAACAGAAAATTGTGTCACCCCTTTTCTTTTACACCTTTTCATCAATCTTCTCCATCAGCTTCCTCTGGAACCCTGAAATCCTGCACAAAGCCCAAAAACACATCAAGAAGTAGCATTCCAACTCAAGGGTGGTACAAGCTCACCAGGATTTTTCAGTTTGCACCTCCTGGGATTCAGCACCAGAAACAAAAAGCTGCTGCTCCATCTCCTGCTGCTGTATTTGTATTTCTCCCCAGGATTTGACTCCAAGAAGCAAGACTGGACTCCAGCCACAATCACCTCCTCTCAAGGCAACAGATTTATCCATTTTTTGCCCAAAAGGGGGTGTATTATAATTTATAACCATTCAAAAGGGTGTTAGACAAGAGTTTGGCATACAGGGTTAACATTTTCTGCAGCTTAAGGGAAAGAGAAGGAGAAATACAGCTGAAACAAAATACTCTTGAATTCTGTAACAAGTTTGCTTTGTCTGCCCCTTTCATAACATCATTGTTGCCATGGGACCAAGTGGCAGAGCACTCGTGCCACTCAAAACTCAAAACCACTCAAACTTCATGGAACTGTTTACTGCTGCAAAGAGCAGGGAGTCAAGTGTACAGTTTGAGCCTTCTGTAATTTTTTACTGTATCAATACTAAAAAAAATAACTTCAAAAGGAGGTTGAAAATTCCCCCTCAGCCAGTTTAATCCCTAAGGATGCACACTGGGGAGCTAAGATTTTTTTTTTTTTTTTCCCCCAGTTCATTATTTCAAATCTAGAAAGAAAATTCCCTTTTTGTGACACTGTAATCTAGGAAAGGAGCATGACATTACTTGTTCATTATTCTGCAAGACTGAATGCATGAAGATCACAGGATGCGAGCAGGGAAAGTCTCCATGTACAAATTGCATCTGTGTTTTGTGAACAAAGAAAATATAAGTAGACAGCAATATAAAGCATCCTGGTAAACACATATAATCCCCTCAAGGTTTCAATTATTTCAAAATAAAACACATCTGTTTGTTGAATACTTGACCTTCAGCTTTGTTATTCAAGAAGATGTTGTGGACCTATGGCTGATTACAATTATTTTCTGGAGAAATCTTTTAATTCACACACTAAATTCCAACAAGCTATGACATTAGTAAAAAACAGTCAGTGTTGCACTAAAATTCCTTTTCCTTTTCCCTTTTCCCTTTCCTTTCCTTTCCTTTCCTTTCCTTTCCTTTCCTTTCCTTTCCTTTCCTTTCCTTTCCTTTCCTTTCCTTTCCTTTCCTTTCTGGGATGGCTGTGTGGACGCAAGCAAGGATGTTGGTAATGATGTTGTTGTGAGAAAAGAAACAGGAATGTGGCTGGGCAGGGGTCATGGCAGAGGCAGACAGGACTTTTCTGGAAAAAAAAAAAAAAAAAAAAATCTTTGCTCTGGCTCCTGGATCAGCACATCACAGGAGTGAGGCCAGGAATGTAAGGGGGGGATCAAGACCATCCAAGACCCCTGAAGGTTCCATTTCCAGACAGGCCTAGAAGGACAGGTGTGCATGACAACTGATTTGCATAGAAGAGAGAGAAAACAGAGGGGAAAAACTTTTGATAATAAAAGTACACCCATGAAGCTTGGGCACACAAATGCCCCAGAAACCTGGACACCCCATCAGCTGGATCAACACTGGAGCCAGGACTGCTGATCACTTTCTTTCTTTTTTCTTCTTTCCTTCTTTCTCCTTTCTTCTTCTTTCTTTCTTTCTTTTCTTCTTTCTTCTCTCTTCTTCTTTCTTTTCTTTTTCTTTTCTTTCTTTCTTTCTTTCTTTCTTCTCCTTCCTTCCTTCCTCCTTTCCTTTCCTTCTTCCTTCTTCCTTCCTTCCTTCCTTCCTTTCCTCTCCTTTCCTCCTCCTTCCTTCCTTCCTTCCTTCCTTCCTTCCTCCTTCCTTCCTTCCTTCCTTCCTCCTTCCTTCCTTCCTTCCTTCCTTCCTTCCTTTCCTTATATTTCTTTCTTTCTTTCTTCCCATGGTTTAATCTATCCCTTTTTCTCTTCCCTTTCCACCCTACACCCAGTGTAAAAATTATCCTGTTTTGGTGTTTTTTCACCCAAAACCCACTGCCTTTTTGCTAGGCAGAAGTCAAACACTACCTATACCATTTCCATGCCAATGCACCAATTTACTAATGAATTTTTATAGAAAGCCATAGCCTGGATATTGCAATGTGCAAAAGTACTGCCATGTTTGGGGTTTTTTTCAGAAATTTGCCTTGATGTGGGAAGACGTTGTCACCAGTTTCTGGCCACCTCAGACTCTGGCAAGGACATGGGAGAAAACACAGAAAGGAAAACTTCTTGCTGACAGATTGATTTGTAGTGACCATTAGAAAGCTGCTCAAGCATGTGAAGGGATACTCCAAGGACTCTCTAGCCAGGGAAGGCAGTTCAAAAGTGTATGAATTTATCATCATTGGGAGAATTCTGCAGTTCATCACCAGCTTTTGTTAATTTATCAACAGGGATGTCACAGATCTGGAGCTCCGGGATTCTTAAGGGTGAGATCTGTCACATAAATACAGTTTTAAGGCAGCAAGTGTATTATACAGTTAAATGCAAATGTTGCAATCTGGCAACCCATTTTTACTGCCAAACCTAGAAGGTTTTTCCTGTCAGAGGCTGATGCCAGCAGCGATAAATGGGATAGATAAAGTTAATCCGACCGCTTTGAGTTGAACAGGGAAGGTATTACTTTGAAGGGTTAACATATTAACGGAATCAAACGACATTTCAAAATATTTATGGAAATTTTTTTTTAAGCTTCTACAACAGTATAACAAAACCACATAAAACTATTAATTCCTAGCCTTAATTAAACATGCTGACACTTAAAAGCTTCTGTCTGATTTACTTAACAAATCTTCTTTCTGTAAATTATGACTTTAATATCACTCTGCTCTAAATGAATTTGCGTTCCAGAGGAATTAAACCTT
>CM019215.1:1136169-1171580 GCA_009741485.1 Malurus cyaneus samueli
GAGCATGTTTTTATTTAAATAAATATATTCACCCCTGTGTTGCAAGATGAGCAGAAGGAAACATTTCAGTGGGAGGAGAAACTGCTGCAGCAGGATCAGGAATTGCTACTGCTCCATTGGCCACACAGCTCTGTCCCTAAAGCTGCTGGATGGGGGGTTAGATAAATGAAAATCCCCATCTTCCTTTCACTTCATCTTTTTCCATGCCTAAATTTATCTGTCTGTCTGGCAGGCACACCAACACACGAGACACTTGAAACCACAAACCCCAAAATTATTTATTTTAAATAGATATTAACATGGATTACATATTGATGTGAGGGTGGGTATGTAGTGTACTTAGACACACATATATGCACACAACTGCATACACAATTTATCTCTAATTATACACTTGAAAAAAAACAAACAAACCAAACAAACAAAAAACAGGTTATCAGAAAATGCTTGTTGGGTTGCACTTGCTTGATGCAGAAAGAAAACGACGCCCCAGTGGTTCATTAAAATTGGATGAAACATAGTGACATCCTCGGCTGTGACTATTAAGCACCAAACAGCAGAAGTGACGTGCCCTGGAGCATTTCTCCCTCAGGCAAAGGCCAGTCTGAGTGGAACTGGGATTTCTGGGTGGCAGCATCACAGTCCACCTCCCAAATTCTCTTGGCTCAGCAGGCAACTAAGCCTGGATTGGGAAGATTTGGGATCCAGAAGCCCACACCTGCCTGTGCAGAAGAAATAACAGCAGGAAGTGATGCATTGGAGGGAGTGGGTGGGTTTGGCCATGAATTTTGTGAGGAGCCAGCTGTCAAAGCTGAGATCAGCTCCTGGAATTCAGGTGTCTCATGTCCCAGCCACCCAACTCAAAAGGTTTGGATCCATAGAAATACATGACAAATATTTTCCTGTATCTTTTGGCTTCTCTTTCTTTCCACAGCAATGAGACATGCGGAATTTTCTGCAAGGCAGGACAGGGAAAAGCCATCACCCTGCATGTCCAACCACTTCGATCCAGACATTCATCCATCCAGTCCTTCCTCCATCTCTCCATCCTCCATCCATCCATCCATTTCATGACATCCGGTCCCTTGCTTTCCCAGGAGTGGAAGAATCCTTTCTCTCCTCGGGTTGTGGGCTGTTACATCCTGGTTTGGGTGACATGAACCTGGTCTGATGCCCAAAAGCATTTCCAGTGCCACAACCCAACTGCTTATCCCAAAAACATCAGCCCCAAACCACAGGGACCAGCTTCCCATCCACCCTGTTGTCCACCCCTTTGTCCCCAATTTTGCTGTGTTAAAACCATGAGGTGCATACCCAACCATCAGCTTTTAAAAGAGAAGCTTTCTGAACATTTATTATTTCTTTTATTATTCTCTTATGACCCACATTTTCCATCCCTCACCTTCCTCCCCTATGCACAGACCTGCTATGGCACATAAAATGCCAGAGGCAGCCGTGCTCCTGCCATAAAAACAGATGCTTTTTTAATTGTCCATCTCACAGGGATAATTGGTTGAACGAAGGAACATAAAAGAGACTGCAGCACACATGTCAAGGGAGGGAGCTTTCCTCAGCTGCTGCGAGAGGAAAAAATCTCCCTCTCCCAGCCTGAGAAATGCAGTAATTTACATGGAGCCACTCAAATTCACTTTTCAGGGCTGTAATTAGCATGTTCTGGCCCTGTAATGTAGCAACCTTTACCCTGTGACCCTGCTGTCTGTTTTTAGGGCTTGTTAGCAGTGTGGTCACTCAGGCATAGCCAAGGAAAGGAGATTTATATGGAGCCAGGGGACTGCTCCATCCGTGGTGAAGAGAACACCTGAGTAAAATGCATCTCCTCACCTACTTAAAACTAACATTTCTTACCCTCTTCCAATCATTTCTATGCAGGAGAAAAAGATTCCTTTTTTTTTTTTTTTTTAGTTTTATTTTTTTTCCCTTGTCATTTGCTCATTGTGGGAAACCTTTTCTCTTGTCAGCTCAGTCATCTCTAGAATTAAGCAGGATGCAAAGAGCTTGAGCTCCCAGGTCTGTGTGAAATCATATTCAATGAAGATGATTAACAATCAGAATGCTGGTTAAAAATAATAAGAAAAAAATATGGATCATGGCTTCTTTTTATTTGAGCTTGGTTTGGTATTTGACTAAACATTTCATAATAGACTGCTCCCCAACTTTGTGATTAATTCACTGTAGAGCCTTAAAAATTCACAAGGCTTCTTTTCTCCATCTGTAAAATGGAGAAATAAAACTAGGACCCAGATTTTCAGCATTTCTACTGAGGCTTTTAAAATGCCTGTTGCTATAGTACTGTGAAATCTTTTTACAAATGAGTCTGAAATATTACCAGCATTCCAAGAGGTAATTACAAAAGAAAAAACCCGAAAGAAATCACTGTTTTTTCATATGTCCTTTACAACCTTTAAACCTAGACTTGCAACTGAAGTGCAAACTGACCTTTATAAACTGCACAGCATCACTAAAATACATTATTCTACAGGGCTTGGGGGAATTTTCCACGCTCAGCAATTCAATAATCTTACTTCCTTTCATTTCTGTTCTCCAGACAATGTGCCATAGCTGGATTTCCCTTCTTACTCCAGTGGCAAATCAAGCAGGAGAGACTGAGGAGCTTTATCAGTGTTACAATCTAAATCTCCTGTCGACTTGCTGCTGTAACCTGCTTTTTGGCAAATAACTCAGCTGTCTTGCCCACCCTCTCAAACATCCCAGCAGTTAATACCAACCCATATTAAATCCCATTTGCAATCTGCTGCCTCAGAAGGTTCAATGGTCCACACACAGAAATGATCTGTCAGCAGCAGCTGAACCAGCTGAGATGATTTTATCTCTAACCTGGCTGTACAACAACACAACTGCAGTCGTGTGCAGTGCCACAAACACAGCCAAAATGTCAGGCAGCAGGTTTGGCTACAGGGTAATTACACTGAAAGGAAAAAAAATGTGTGTGGGGAGCTCCACGTGGGGAAATCGCAGCAACCCTGCACAGGAAGCCCCCAAAGTACTGATTTCACAAACCTCTTTCAGTTCTTGGGAGTCCAACCAGGGACAATCATTTTTACAGTGCCCAAACCCCTGCCCTGCCCAGATCAGCACCACCCTCTGCCAATAAAACCCCAGGTTTTCCTGTTTCAGATGGGTTTGCACAGTGCAGTAGAATCATAGAATCATTTTAGTCCCACTCAGATAATCAACTCCATTAACCCAGGACTGCCAAACCCTCTACCAAACCACGTCCCCAAGTGCCACCTCTGTGTGTATTTTAAATCCCTCCAGGGGTAGGGACTCAGATCTTCCCTGGGCAGCCTGTTGCAATTCTTGACCATGCACAGTTTTTCCTAATATCCACTCAAAACCTCCCCTGGCACAACTAGAGGCCATTTCCTCTCGTCCTGTTGTGGCTTACTATTTGGGAGAAGACACCCATGTATAACCTCCTGGCAAGGACCTTAGAGAGTGAGAAAGTCCCTCCTGAGCATCCTTTTCTCCAGGCTAAAAAACCCCAATTCCCTCAGCTGCTCCTCAGACCCTTCCCCAGCTCTGTGCTCTCCCTGGAGCCACTCCAAGCCCTCTGTCTTTCCTGTCATGAGTGGCTCAGAAATAAATCCATGATTTGAGGTGAGGAATCTGCATCTGTGCCTGCAACTGCAGTGCAAGGCTCTGCCTCCACCCTCATCCCCTTCCTTGCACCAGGGACAAATTCCCCTGAATAAGTGACACCAATTTACCTCCCCATCCCACAGGCAACATCATTTGTGTTGATTAAACAGAAAATTGTGTCACCCCTTTTCTTTTACACCTTTTCATCAATCTTCTCCATCAGCTTCCTCTGGAACCCTGAAATCCTGCACAAAGCCCAAAAACACATCAAGAAGTAGCATTCCAACTCAAGGGTGGTACAAGCTCACCAGGATTTTTCAGTTTGCACCTCCTGGGATTCAGCACCAGAAACAAAAAGCTGCTGCTCCATCTCCTGCTGTTGTATTTTCCCAGATTATACTGCAAGAAGCAAGACTGGTCCCAGCCACAATACTCCTCTCAAGGCAAACAGATTTTCCATTTTTTTTGCCCAAAGGGGGTGTATTAAATTTATAACCATTCAAAAGGGTGTTAGACAAGAGTTTGGCATACAGGGTTAACATTTTCTGCAGCTTAAGGGAAAGAGAAGGAGAAATACAGCTGAAACAAAATACTCTTGAATTCTGTAACAAGTTTGCTTTGTCTGCCCCTTTCATAACATCATTGTTGCCATGGGACCAAGTGGCAGAGCACTCGTGCCACTCAAAACTCAAAACCACTCAAACTTCATGGAACTGTTTACTGCTGCAAAGAGCAGGGAGTCAAGTGTACAGTTTGAGCCTTCTGTAATTTTTTACTGTATCAATACTAAAAAAATAACTTCAAAAGGGGTTGAAAATTCCCCCCTTCGCCAGTAATCCCCTAGGATGCACACTGAGGCTAAGATTTTTTTTTTTTTTTTCCCCAGTCTCCTATTTTCAAATCTAGAAAGAAAATTCCCTTTTTGTGACACTGTAATCTAGGAAAGGAGCATGACATTACTTGTTCATTATTCTGCAAGACTGAATGCATGAAGATCACAGGATGCGAGCAGGGAAAGTCTCCATGTACAAATTGCATCTGTGTTTTGTGAACAAAGAAAATATAAGTAGACAGCAATATAAAGCATCCTGGTAAACACATATAATCCCCTCAAGGTTTCAATTATTTCAAAATAAAACACATCTGTTTGTTGAATACTTGACCTTCAGCTTTGTTATTCAAGAAGATGTTGTGGACCTATGGCTGATTACAATTATTTTCTGGAGAAATCTTTTAATTCACACACTAAATTCCAACAAGCTATGACATTAGTAAAAAACAGTCAGTGTTGCACTAAAATTCCTTTTCCTTCCTTTCCTTCCTTCTCTCCTTCCTTTCTTCCTCCTTCCTTTCCTTCCTTTCCTTTCCTCCTTTCCCGTTTCCTTTTTCCTTTCCTTCCTTTCCTTTCCTCTCCTTCCTTTTCTTTCCTTTCTTTCCTCTTCCTTTTCCTTTCCTTTCCTTTCCTTCCTTCTTTCCTTTCCTTTCCTTTCCTCTTTTCTCTCTTCTCTCTTCTCTCTCTTCTCTCTTTTCTCTCTTCTCTCTTTTCTCCTTTTCTTTTTTTTTTCTATTCTCTCATCTTCTTTTGTTTTATTTTCTATTATTTTATTTTCTTTATTTCCACCTGGCTTTATTGACTTCTATTTCTCCAAGACATTTTCCCAAAGACCATCCTTATCTGCTTTATCAAGTTTCACCTCAAACACAGCAGGAAAAGTGGTTTAAACCAAATCTCATATGAGTTTCCCTAGTGGAAGTTTAACAGAAGCTTTAAAAAATAAATAAAATTTTAAGCTGTACCTCCAACTTATCAAACATAATGGTGAAAAACGGAAAAAAAAAAAAAAAAAAAGCCTTAATTGTTTCATGTAAATTCTGAAAAGCTGAGGGGCATGGATTCATCCACCTCTGCAGGAGGTTGGTGAGGCTTCAAGCCATGAGGAGAACTATTGAACCTCTCTTGAGCATCCAGAGGAAGATGGGAATGGCCAAAGACTGCTTTGGTCCAGCTAAATGACTCCACAAATCCCCCCACAAAGTCAAGGGTTATTACATTCCTTAGTTTAACATGAGTTAGGTGGGAAGAAACTGAGTCACCTGAATCATTCACCCTGAAGGTGAAATATCAGTGCCAGCTCCCTCATTTGCATCAGGGGGTCACCTGATGCCACCTGGGATGTCCCCATGTGCCACCACACCTGATGCTGCCATTTCAGAAGTGAATGAACAACAAGTCTTGTGCCAGAACTGCCAACCCCACCTCAGACACTCTGGGGCACCTCAAGAGTCACCAATCCCATCCTGGGCTGCATCACAAGGAGCAGTGGGGCCAGAAAGTCAAGGGAGGAGATTCTTCTCCTCTGCTGTGACCTCGTGAGACCCCACCTGCAGGGCTGTGTCCAGCTCTGGGGTCACCAGCAACAGAAGGGTGTGGAGCTGCTGGAACAGGTCCCAGAGGAGAGCACAAAGATGCTCCAAGGGTTGCTCTGCTCTGGAGCCAGGCTGGGAGAGCTGGAGGTGTCAGACTGGAGAAGAGAAGGCTCCAGGGATACCTCAGAGCTCCTTCCAGTGCCTAAAGGGCTCCAGGAGAGCTGGAGAGGGACTGGGGACATGGGATGGAGTGGCAGGACAAGGGGGAATAACTGTGAAGTGAGAAGGGCAAGTTTAAATTGGACTTTGGGAAAAAAATCCTTGGCTGTGGGCATGGGGAGGCCCTGGCAAAGGTTGTCCAAAGAAGCTGTGGCTGCCCCATCCCTGGAAATGTTCCGTGGATTGAGCAATCTGATCCAGTGGGAGCTGTCCCTGCCCATGAAAGGGAAAGTTGGAACTACAGTCTTCCAACTCCCTTCCATCCAGAATTCCAGGATTGTGTGCCCTTCCCAGGATGAGCTGAAGCTCAACAGACTCAAAAGACCAAGATAACGTAGGCAACCACCTTTAGGTTCTGATTTCTAAAAGGGTGTAACAGCCTGTGCCAAGTAAGGCTCAGAGATGAGTCCAGCCCATCACAAACTCACTGATTCTATCCTGGATGTCAACATGGGCTAAAAGTGCTACAAATCCAGAAAAACACCTCAGACTGAGCCTGAAGAGCTCGTGACTTCCAGCTTGGACAGGGATGCCTCTCTTCCCAAAAGCATCCCAAACTGACAGTACTTCACCCTGAGCATCCATCAATTTTAGGGTGGAAAAATAAACTGATGAAGTGATTTTACTCTTCCCCCCCAAAAAAAAATCTTCTGGTGATGATGCAAATTTCCTGGAGAAGGGTGAGGAAGATGGAATTCCCTTTAATCCCAGCAAAAAAAAATATCAATCTATATTTTCATGTCCTGTGAGTTTTATGTTTATCCAAAACACAGGTAAATGCAGCAACACAAAAGCTGCGCTTTCAGTCTCTTCCAGGGCTGTTGGATTCTTTCACCCTGAAGCAGCTCAGATCTTGGAAAGCAGCTCAGAACTTGGAAAATACTTTGAAACTCCTTTGTGGCCACAGGAAATCTCTGCCATGCACCATCTTAACCAAGATTTTCTGTCAATTCCATCAGAAAAGCAGGTTTATTCTCTCACGTTGTGCAGATAGAGCTGAGCCCTCTCTCAGGTAGGAGAAAATCCTATGTATTTCAATAATGTGCACTTTAAAAAAAAATATTGCCAGTGGGAAAAGTGAGGTGAAAGCTAAAAGTCGTTTTTTTTTTCTCAAATCAGAAGAAATCAACACTTTTTTTTTTGCAAATCTCATCAGTGCTAAAATCTCATCAGTGCTAAAAGCCCCAAAAATATCTTGCTTATAACTCCTTCTTAGGCAAATTCTTCTGCTAGTGACTAGTGAAGGATCCAAAAATGCCACAGAGTGAAGACTCATGGCCCACAACCCAGACACACCTGAAAAAGGATAATTAGCTGTGATTATGAGTCAATGTTCTTATTCCTCTTGACCTTGCAATGACACAAAGTCAAAAGTCCATAAAGGTGACAAATTCCTGTCTGAGGTGAGCAGTGAAGGCTGGTTTGGAAAGCTTGGATCACTTCTGTAGCTACCCAACCTCCAAGAAAAGAACATCAAGAACTTTTTGTTGCCACTTCAAGCTCTGTCTCACAGCTTCCAGGCAGTCAGCAAATGCTTCTTTTGCAGCCTGCATGGCCGCTTTGCTCTTCTTGAGATCACAATAAGACAGGTCAGGTTGTGCAAAAATTAAAATTACTTTTTCTCCTCCTTCTCCTTCTCCTTCTCCTTCTCCTTCTCCTTCTCCTTCTCCTTCTCCTTCTCCTTCTCCTTCTCCTTCTCCTTCTCAGAGAGCTTTGTCCAGGTTACAGGGAGGTTTTCATTTCCATCCAATTTGTGGAGGATGTTGGGAGACCAACCAGCCACACCAGTCAAAAGAAAAGAGACTGGTTTTCCCAGTCTTTCAGCGACAGTGCTCTACCTGGGTGTTTAATTTGATTTGCCTAAATTAAAAGCTCATTACCTTCAGTGCCTAATGTTGGAGAACTCACTCATCCCACACACTCTGGCTAAGGAGGCAGATAAATGCTTTGGAAGCTTGGATTATTAAACCAGAGGTCAGAGAAAAAAACAAGTCAGTCGATTTTTCCTGCATCACTGGAGAAAGCCTCAGCTTTGCCTTTGCTTCTCATCCCAGCTCCATGCACCGTTTTTCCTTTTGCTCCCACTCCCTCCCCAATTAATCCAGGGTCAGTTGCATTCAGCCAAGAGCTTTGTGTGGGCATTTTACTCACCAGGACTTCCAGCTCCAGCACTCAAATATTTGGTTTGGCTCTGGGAAGAGCTTTGACTAGGATTATTCACTTTGGGTCTCACACACACCCTGCTCTCAGCAGCAGCCAAGCCTGTCTCACTGACTAGAGCTGGCTCTCCATTTAGGATGAGCTCTCCCAAATTTCCTCGCCACAAATAGAGTCCTTATTCTGAAAGACTCGCCTCTCAAAAGCAGAGAAACCATTTCAAAGTAGTGAGCAGCCCAATCTGACAGTCAGAATTCTGCTTTCATCTGATGCCTTTGTGAGTCCTGTGCATAAGAGGCAGAAAGTCTGCATGAATTTGAAAAGCAATCAGGTAAATTTGCTTTTTTTTTTTCTCCCTTCTGTTTTAGCAGGACCCTGCAGCTAGGTCAGAAAACACTACTGCAGAATACAGACCACAGGAGCTGAATGTCCTGTGTGGCAGAACTATTCACCATTAATCTCTATTCCCAAATTCTCTGCCTTCCCTCCCTCATCTGCCTAATTTTAGGCAGCCTCATTTTAGGCAGAGTGACAGCCACTTAACAAGAAAGTAGAAATTGTGGCAATTTTCCTACTTAGACACCCAAAAACCATTATCCTTTTCCTAATAACCACGGCTATAAACCTGCCAAATGCTCCCTCACTGCTCCCATCTTCCACCTTAGAGGGTGTTCAAGGAGAGAAATGCATCAGCCTCTGAAGGAAAGGGGTCAAGTGGCACAGGAGGAAGATTAAGCCATGATTTGCAGCCGGGGAAGCAGAAAGTGCTGCCCCAAAGGTCTCACCTGAAGAGCTGACCCTCCTGAGCAGAGATCTATGCAGCCCTGCCAGCTCTGGTGATTCATGGTGTGCTGCTTTTTGCTGGTGCAGCTCTCATGAGAGACAAGCAGAGGCTCTTGTAGAGCACTCAAGGCTGTTTGCCTGCATCTGGTGATGAAAAATGGAAGGCACTGGAAGGACACGTCAGTGTTGGGACAGGATTTGTCCCTGTCCTGACAGAAAGGGAGGATTGAGGGGAAGGGAGCTGCTGGTCCTCAGCACAGCACCCTGGAATGCTCTGGAGATATGAGAAGTCAAACAGGAGACCTGTTGGAGAATAGGGAGAGATGATGAACCAGGAGACAGCTGGAGGAATACTGGGGCTGATGCCAGGGGTAGGGAAGCACAGTTAAAATTAAAATAAAGCTGCATTAACTATCTGGACAATTAATGATAATTCGGAGATCAAAAAATAATGAGTGCAATTAGTGCCTTATGCATCTATTTATGCAACTGCTCAGGAAAGGGGAAAATTATCTGCCCATGTTTCTGGAGTGCTCTGATGAGTCAAGGAATTGATTCTTTAATTAAAAAAAAAAAAAAAAAAAAAAAAAAAAGATAGTTTAGGAGAGCAAACACAATGGCTGCATGACACGAAGTCTTTCCTGGGTTAAGGATCTCCAGCAGTTATTAAGGTGCTTTATGCTGCAAATAATTTTGTCCATGTAAACATCTTTCCTGATTACATCGATCTCCACAGGCTGAGTTTTTTAATCTTACATCCTCTCCAATCTCCTAAATTTACTTTCAAATCTTCTGAGTATTATTACTATGACTATTTTTAATCCCCTGGTTTGTAAAATAGAGTATTTGAATTAGTATTTGAAGAGAATATGTGAATTAGGGCAGATCCGACACCCTGGTGAAAGCAATGGATTGGAGAGAAAAGAGATGCTGCAAATGGGTCTGAGAGTTTATATTGCATAGGGAAGGTCATCTCCATCAGGCAAATAAAGAAATAAACCCCAAAATTCTCCTCTTTCTTTACAATCTCAGGAGGAATTGCAGTGACACACATGAAATCAGAGCCACATCCTAAACAAAGTTGATTTTTGCATGCAAGCCGCAGGAAGAGAGGCACCTTTAATAAGCTGTGCCACATTTGAAAAACCATTTGAATTGTGTAATTAGCACATGTACAGTGAGAGCTAACTGTGTGTGTTTGTGTGTACACAGCTCTGGAAGAGGGGGTTTAATGAACTGTGTCTATTGCAACTGCAACTCAAGTTTCATTTTGTCAGTGTTGTGCCACGTGATGCTGGGATGCAGCTTCCAACACTGCAGCATGTTTTTCCTCCTATAAAATATTCCTTCCCTCTTTTTTTTTTTTTTTTTTTTTTTTTTTTTTTTTTTTTTGTTTTTTTAATAGAATCATGGAATGTGTTGGGTTGGAAGGATCCTTAAAGGTTACTTGGTTCCAGCCATGGGCAAGGACACCTTTCACTATCCCAGGCTGCTCAAAGCCCCATCCAACCTGGCCTTGGACACTTCCAGGGATGGGGCAGCCACAGCTTCCCTGGGAAACCTGTGCCAGGGCCTCACCACCCTAACAGTAATGAATTTCTTCCTAATACCCAATCTAAACCTACTCTCTTTTATTTTAAAAAATTCCCCTTTGTCCGGTCACTACATGCTCCTGTCAGAAGTTCCTTTTCTTTTTTCTCTTGGGTTCATGGACTTTGGTGAAGTGGAGCAGGGGTGAGTAAAAGAAAAGGAAAAAGCTACAAAAGTTTTGGTTCCACTCCAGCCAGCAATTAAAGCCCCCACAGCCCCTCACTCACTCCCTGATTGTGGAGTGGAGTGGATTGAGAAACAGGAAAGGCTCTGTGTAAGAACTGCTCAGCAGTAACTGAAACATCCCTGGATTATCAACATTTGTAGTGCTTCCACTACAAATCCAAACCACAGCCTCACGCTGGCTGTTATGAGGAAAATTATCTCTGCCCCAGCGAAAACCAGCACAGTAATTTCCTACTCCAGCATCACCTTAACTATAAACAACCACCACCTCCAACAACAACAACAACAAAAACAACAGGCAACAGAAAAATAACAAAACTACAGAACTACAGAATGGCCTCTGTCACTGTGGGCCATTTTTTTTGTGTTATCTCCACACCATATTCTGCCACTTGAAACCAGCAGAAGGAAAGCTTTATACGATCAATACGCATCCTACCACCATTAATCACCGACAGAAACGGAAAAAAACCTGAAGTAATCCTGACAAAAAGGTGTCCAGCTATAATAAAAGGACTGAAGAGAGGGTGAGGATAGATGAGGGGAAAAAATGAAAGGGCCGGCACAAAGAAAGATCTGCAACAATTTAAAATAAACTCACAGTCCATCCTGCAGCTCTTGAGTATCATTCGAGGTCCCCAGAGATCGAAGGCTTCTTTCCAGAGAGGTCACTGTCAACAGCAGAGAAAGAAAAGATAAAGAAGAAGAACACTTTTTCAAAGAAAAAAAAAATCAACTGGATTTTAGTTCAGCTGTTTGTCTTTTATTTTATTTTTTAAAAGGTACATGAAGTGTTTGAACAAGTAACCTACGAGACCAAGGGAACAACATCTACCAATAACCATTAAAAAGAATGATAAATTGGGTCCTGAGGAAGCATAAACAGTGAATCCATGTTGAACATGATGGAATCTGACTCCTTGTCAGGAGAACCACAGTTCCATGGACCTTGCACAGATCTCTGACTCTTCCAGCCTGGAGGTGACACAGAACTGTGCAGGAAAACATGAACAGCTGGAAAGGAGCCCACAATGATCTATTATTATTATTTATTATTATACATAATAACTACTTATTGCTCTGAATAACAATTAAGAGGCAGAACATGATGTCCACTCTGATATCTTCCATCTTCTCGTTTGAGACTTTAACACTCAAAATGTTTTCTATTTTTTGTCTCAGATATAATGGAGCTGTGATCATCTCCTGTTACTGGGCTCAACAACTGCTTGGGCTTTTCCATCAGGAGAAGAGAATGCCCTAAAAGCAGCTGGAAGGTGGAAACATGGTTTGTGTTGTAATTTGCAGTGACTTAATACTTAAGGAAAAAAAATAATATATTTATATTTATATTTATATTTTATATTTATATTTATATTTTATTTATATTTATATTTATATTTATATTTATATTTATATTTATATTTATATTATATTTATATATATTTATATTTATATTTATATTTTATATTTTATTTATATTGTCTGTGCACAGCAAAAGCAGAAACCTAGGAGCACTGTTGTCTCCTTCCACCTTTGAATGTCACTGTCTCAATTCACTTTCAAATTAACAACAGGTCACTACTTTAGGACTTAGCACAGCAAGCATGCAAAGCACTGCAAGATTTCTCACAATGGAACACGTGAAATAAATTACATTCTTGATATTTACATGTGGGATTCCTTTCAGGACGTTTCCGATTTTAAAAAACCCATAACCTGTTATCAGTCACGCTTCAATATTTAAGGAAAGAAAGAAGAACAGATTAGAAACTTGGCTCAATTATTGCTGCAGAAATTTAAGAAATCCTCTGTTTTAATGACTCTGCAGACTTGGACTTGGCCTGTAATTTTGAACAAGTCACTTAATTATATTTCCACTGACAGACAAAATCCTCTCTTCTCTTTTGGGCTCTGCTGGCTTGATACCAAAAGTCACTGAAGAATATAAAAAGTAACTAATGTGCCCGAACTACATGAATATTCAAAAAAACCTTGAATACCACCATATATTTCCACCAATGCTAGATCTCAATAACAGATTTTACTGCAGAGTTTGGAGATTCAGTAAGATAAAGCCTCAAGGAATTGTCTGTAACTGAGCTAATAATTATTCTTCCTTGCTGGAAGTACAATGTTTTAAAGAATAAATGGGAAGTTTTCACTAATAACCACTTGCTTCTGTAGAAGAACAGCACTGACCCTGCAGAGGTCTCATGGATATTGTAATTCCCCATTTCCCTCTCCACAATCGTAACAAATTCTATTTCCCTTGGATTCTACATGCTGTCCAGTTCAAATACAACATTTTGCATGAACTAAAAATATTTTCAGGGCCATCAACCCTTCAGAACAAAGCAGAGTGTGGTCTGTAGAGAACGGACAGCAAGCCAAGGCAAAGAAAGGACCTGTGTGGACATTGAATTTGTAAGAACAAATTAATGTCATGTGTGCAATTCCTGAAGAAAAAGAAGCAGCTACAGCATCCATGAACCTTTCTAACCTGACCTGCAAAAACAAGGACAATTCAATGTGAATTCTATGGCTGCTTTTGAGAACACCGGAGTGGGAAGCAGTTTTCCTGTACAAAACAGTTCAGGACTTCACACTCATGTCATTGCACACTGAGGCAAATCCAGGAGCTGTCAGATTTGTTCACTGTTTTTGGAATACCTACAAAAAGGTGAAAATAATCTGAGACATGAATCCAAGATTTGAGGAAAGGACTTGTCAGTGAGGTGAGAAAGTGACCTCAGTTTAAGTCCTTATCTAATAATTTTACCTGATATTCTAATTCAGACATAGTATTTAGACAACTAAATAAATGCCAGTAATTCCAAAATGACAAGATATGCACTCTGGAGGTCAAAGGTCACCATTTGATAGAGCTCTTTTATGGAAAACAGCAGGACTAAGATACCAAAATGAGTTTCCTGAATGTCAGGAAAGCTGAATTATCCTGGGCTGCATCAAAAGAGGAGGGGCCAGAAGGTCAATGGAGGTGATTCCTCCTGTGAGACCCCAACTGGAGTTCTGCACCCAGCTCTGGGACCCCCAGCACAAGAAGGATGTTGACCTGTCAGTGCAAATCCAGAGGTGCCTGGAGGGGCTGGAGCCTCTAATCCAGGCTGGGACAGCAGGGAATGTCCAACCTGGAGAAGAGAAGGCTCCAGGGAGAACTTAGAGCCCCTTCCAGTGCCTAAAGGAGCTCCAGGATAGCTGGAGAGGAACTTTGGACAAGGACATGGAGTGATAGAACAAGGGAGAGAGGATTTACAATGATGGAGGAAGGTTCAGATTGGATATTGGGAAGAAATTCTTCCCTGTGAGGGTGGGGAGGCCCTGGTGGAGGCTGCCCAGAGAAGCTGTGGCTGCCCCATCCCTGGAAGTGTCCAAGGCCAGGTTGGATGGGGTTTGGAACAATCTGGGATAGTGGGAGTTGTCCCTGCCCATGGCAGGGGATTGAAAAAGATGATTCCTTCCAACCCAAACCATTCTGTGACTCTATGAGTCGCTGAACTTTCCCTATTTTCAACTTGGACAGCCCCAAAAGATTAAAAGAAAGAAACCAGATATAAAGATTGGGAAAAATCTCTCTCTCCCCCTTCACACGTCTGTAAGAGATGGCATTAAAAAATGTCTATAAGCTCAAGACTTGTCAGGAGAGTGATCCAGTTGCACATAACAGAACCAGCTGTCCTGGCTAAAATTTTTATTCAACAAATGAGGAAGATTTCCATTTTCATGGTAGAAAAAGGGAGCAGGAAGCATTTACAGATGAGAACAGACATGATCAACTCAGAGCTGTAAAATCCCCTTGGTAAGGAAGCAAGTCCTGAAGTGCCAAAGAAGAATTTAAATCACCCCAAAGGCTCAAAATCCTGTAAAAAGGATAAGGACAGCAAAGAGGGACAAAGCACACAGTGTTTATTACTTCTGCAGTGTTACTCAATAAAATTCAATGGTGCTGTAAAATCCTGGTACAAAGTTGACTTCTTGTTTCATTAAAAAGAAGTCATTCCCCACAGACACAAAAAGCATTGCTGAGATTGCCCACAACCTGGAGTTTTTAGGATCTAAACAACAAAAACATAATATGGGGAACTTGTGACAGCCTGGTCAGGGAAAGGGCTGGGGTCACAACTCCTGAGAGCTCTCAAAAATAAATCCACAAGACATTTCACAATGTGGTTTGGTGGCCTTGGGGGCATTCAGTCAAAGGTTGAACTTGGCAATCTGGGAGGCCTTTTCCAACTTTAATGATTCTATGGCTCCATAATTCTGTGATCTTCAGCACCCCCGGAGAGAGAAGAACCTTTCAGGTTTGATCTCCAAAGGCAGTGGGGAAACCTGAAAAACTCCAGAGAGGCTGGGACAAGACAGGAAAAGGAGAGAAAGACGAGCTGTGATGGGATTTATGCAATTTTTAGGGTGGTCAAGCACAAGAGGAGTAACCCCATCACCTGGTGAGCACCTGGAATGTGGCTGCTCGTTCCTTGCATGTGCCACACAAACAGCAGCACTGATTTATTCTCTGTGCTCCAAGTCAGAGCTTGCTGAGTTTCCTGAAGAGACTTTAGGATACAGAAAGAATCATGGGCATTCTTCCCCATTTTCTGACCCTAAAAAATCTTGACCTAAAGTGGGTTAGCTCTGCCAAATCTTAGCAGTACATCCAGCATCACCCTCCTTAAAAGCTCTACCCATTTTGGGGGGGAAAGAATATGAAAAATAAACTGAATGAAAGTGATTTTCTCAGACAAAATATAATATGGCTGGTGAACAGAGCAACAACAGCAGAGTATCTTATGGGCATTTCTTCAACCTGAAAGCACTTTAAAAGGCATTATAGATTCATAGGTTCATAGATTTTAAAGGCCAGAGAGAGCAATTTTGATTATCCAATCTGATTTCCTCCCATAAAATTTCATCCCATCACTCCCATATCAAGACTGTAGACTGCAGCTGGACCAAAGTGCATCTTCTAAAAAAGACATTTGAATCTTGATTTAAAGGTTTGTGGGAAAGCCAAATCCATCAAGCCCCCTCCATAAGCAATTCTAATGGCTGGTCATCCTCATGCAGAAGGATTGAATTTGTCTAGCTCCAACTCCTATCTCCTGATCTCCTTCTGTGTAAGAGTGATAGATTAATGAGCCCCATGATATCTATTTGATGTTGTTCTTCCTAGAGAGGTACTTACATACCTTGATTGAATCCTCTTAGATGTCTCAAACAGAAATTTGGATGGCACGAATTTTAAAATCTGATTTTCAGACTTCAAACAGTTGTGGCTTTTCTCTGCACCCTCTCCATTTTTTTTTTTGCAAAGCTGCTTTAAGTACAGGCATTGTCATTATCTGCTTCACAGAGCACTCAATTCAGGCAACTCTACACAGAAAACACATCATCACCATCTCAAGAGGAGGAATAACAGCAACAGAGGCTGTCAAATGCTAATTGAAGGGGTTAATGCAATTCTGACAAAGAATGAAAACAGAAATTGGGTTGTGGCATTTCAAAAGAGATTTTCCATTCACTTTCAAGTTTTCTCAGGAGAAACTCCACCGTGGAACATGTGATTCAGGCACAGGGACACATCAAGTCAGCCCTAACCTGGCCAGTTTGGGCAGGAGCAGCACCCACAGACACATGAGAAGTTGCACAACTTCAGACTGAGCCCTCAGCTTGGTGGAAGAAGTGCTACAATCATTCATTGCTACCATGGTCAAATTAAAACTATTGGTGTTGGAGCAACCAAAATTGCTGCAAATGCAGGTATTTCTGTGTGTTATTGTGGGGTTGTTCACCCACCTGCAAGCCAAGTACTTGTGCTCACAGCTGGGAGGTTCAAGCCCCCACAGTGGCCATAATTCATTTTTTTACATGGCATGTATGTCACAAACAAAAAGGTCACCAATCCCCTGTACTTATGGAAAAATTGGTGCTCGAATTTTCCAGGTTGATGGAGCACACATAACTTTTTTAAAAAGAGACAACTGTGTTTTAGAAGTTTTTAATTCCCATCCTTCTTCTCACAAGGATCCCTTGCTACAATAACTGGGGCTCTACAGCTGGGATATACTGGGGAGGAGTTACAAAATGAGGAGGCACTAAAATTCTTTTCCTGCACCTAGCCCAGGCCTCTCTGTCACCCAGTCCCTACAGACACAGAAAGAACAGACACAGAAGCTGTCCAGGTGATTACAGAGCAATTTCAAGGTCTATCAACACCGATAATTTTAGATCTCTGTCTGACACTAATATTTTAGAACTGGGGTACCACAACATTTCCTTCCATTCAGCAATGTTGGGTTATATCTGTCTGCAAGATAAATTCCTCCAGACTAATCCAACAAAACTGATGAGCTGAGGAGGGAAGATTCTGATCTCCAGGAGCAGGGAAACATAAGCAGAAATAAAACCCCTGCCCAACTTACAGAGAGAAGAACAGCAGCAGAGTTTTGGTGCTGCTGTTTTCCTCAGGGAGATGGATGCTCTGCAAGCTCACGTGCCAGGCTCTGTCTGCAGCACATTTGAAAATGAGCCTGGCTTGTTCCACCTTTCTGAGCCCTAACTCTCCATTGTAACAGATGACACAATTAAAAATAGAAAAAGGATGTGGCCTCAGCAAGGATTGGAATGTATCTGCGCCTGTTGGATGGAACATATGGTGGAATATTTTTGCATCTTACAAGGAGCTGTGTATTGGACATGTGCTGCTGCTCATGAGACCAAAAGCTGCATTAATATTTGCTCCCTGACAAGGGAAGCTGCCAGGGGCCGTGTCCAGGCACAGGAATCATCAGCAGGACAGCACAGAATCCACGAGGAAACCTTTCATTTTACGCACCATTGGAGTTAATTCGGAAGACGTTGGCTGAGGTCTCCTGAAAAAGTTCCTGCAGTTCGCTGGGATCGATCTGGGTGGCTGTGAAGAGAAAAAGAAGAAAAAATTAAACTTATACTGGATACCACCAATCACTTTGAAAGGGGGATGGTGCTGGGAAGGGGAGATGTAGGTTCCTCCTTGCTGCAGAAATTTAGCTCAGGTAGGGTGGTCTGATGCAGCCTCACATAGGAAACTGCACCAGACAGACAAATCCAGCACCCCATGGACAGGAAAGATGCTGCTGCACCATGGTGGGTACAGCCCACATGGACTGAGATGGCATTTGTAGGGATTATCAGCACTCAGAAAACAAATAATTCCACTTGATTTGTGAAATGGGATAATCAGGACCATGACTGATGAGAAACCTCAAGGCCAAGTGATGGTCAAGCAGTACTTTTCAGTGCAGGAGGGCACAGGAGCAGCTCCTGCCTACAGAAAAGGGGGAAGCAGTGAGCAGAGGACACCTGGTCCATGGGGTCAAGGCTTTTGGGACAGGAAGGAGGTGGGAGCTCAGATGGAAGCTCCACACATTCCTCTCCTAACCACCAAGAGAGGCTCCTTTTCTTCCTGATTCTTCCTGATGGCTCAAATGCAAGGGGTAATGAGTCAGTGCCAGGAATTTTTACTGCTGGTGCCCGGAAAAATTCTCACAACTTCATTCACAAGATCCTATGTTAGCCAAGGTACTCAAATTTTCCCTACAAGGTGAACACTGAAGTGGGGATTTGAACATTTTGGAGTCTCAGTTTAGTGATGGATAGGATTATTTTTTGATTGATTTTTTTGGTTTTGCTTGGTTTTGTTTGTTTGTTGTTGTTGTGGCATTTTGTTTGTCCATTTGTTTTGGCTATTTGTTTGCTTTTTGCTGTTTGTTTTTATCTTCATTTCTCAAATTTAAAACCCCTGAAACTACACCAGGCTTCTCCACACTTTAATCATCCCCAGAGAAAGAGTGACGTGAGGTTGAACTGAGCCATACTAGAAAATCACAGAATGGTTTGGGTTGGAAGGGATGCTAAAGATCATCCAGTTCCAACCCCTGCCATGGCAGGGACATCTTCCACTGTCCCAGATTGCTCCAAATTCCATCCAACCTGGCCTTGAACACTTCCAGGGATGGGGCAGCCACAGTTTCTCTGTAAAGCCTGTGCAGGACATCCCCACCTTCACAGGGAAATTTTTTTTTTCCAAATATCCCATCTAAATCTACCATCCTTCATCTTAATAATGTTAATTATGGCTGTATCAAGTCCATATTACAGAGAAGGCATACATCACATAAATAAGGTTTAACCAGGCATTTCAATTGTGACTGATCACAGTCACCCAAGAAACAATCATTTGAAACTTTGGCACCAGTTTTATGGCAGCAGCTTTCCAGCAGATTTTCACGTGGTTTCTAGCCCTCTTCCACCTCCCACCTGTGTCAGCTTTTGTGGGTTTCCCAGAAGCTGCTTTACCTGAATTTTTGGTCACATCCTAAAGCACCCCAGGGCTTGAGTCCAACAGCCCCTGCCTTTACCCAGCTGCTCCTCTGAGGTAAAACATCACAGACTCAAACAGGAGCTAAAACTATTTTTTTTTTTTTCAAATCAGCAGGCTGGAACTCTGACCTACTCTGCGTCTTTATCCAGATTTCCCTCAAAAAAACCACATACCAAACATGCACTTGGCAGAGCAGAAAGAGAGCGACGGGGCAAGGCAAAAATGAGGGAAATTGGGCAAAATGAGAACCCTGTTGGATGCACTGCTCGGGTTAGGGCTGAGGATGAATCTCCCAGTGCTGGAGGAGCAGCTGCACACCCAAAGAGCAGATTTTCCATGGCCTCTCACACTCACATGTGATGGTTCAGCCCTGTAAATAAAGTCACGGATCAGCCTGCCAGGATGACACAAATCCAGGGTATTAAATGGTGTTTAATCCAAATGCACAGGGCCTCATTGCTGGAGATTTTCCCACTCCTGCAGCTCCTCCTAAATCAGCTGTCCCAGACACTCCTTTGCTTTGCTTTACAGATGAGGCTGTAGAACAGCAGAAATCAGTGTGGGCTCACCCGTCCCCCAGGAATTTCCCTTGTTATGAACAAGATTCACCTCTCATTAAATCCCTGGCAAAAGAGCAGCACAGGATAAGATTTTTAGATCTTTAAAACTGTGATGACCCCCACTTTAGGAGGTTTTTCTTGTATTTTGAGGGTGTTGACATTCTAGAGAAGACTGGTCTGCACCTTTTGGGATAGAACTCATTTTGGATGGGTAAAGGAGGGAAAGAGAGTCTGTTAAACTTTTTTATTTCTCTTCTTTCCTTAGAATCACTGGATTTGCCTCAACAGATTTTTAGCCTGGCTCAGTAATCCTGAGTCCACATGCACTCAGGTACTGAATAAAGCCTCAGGTGAACCATGATGCAACCAAACCAAGGGCTGGGAACTCCCTCAAGACCTCAAATGTAATCACCCAGCTGGGAACAGCATTGCATTAAATCCACAAATAATCCACACTGCAGACTTCAGTGTGTTCCCACAGGGGACACTCCAGCACAGCATCCAGCAGGAACCTCTGAGGAGTCATTTAAAATGCCAAAGTCACACTAAGAAGAAAGATGAAATATCCCAAATGTTGCAAAAGGCAGGAGAAGGATCAGTTTCACCACATGGACTGTGCACACCTGAGAAAGAAACACCAAGCAACTCTGAGAGTCCTGAGTTGTTCCATGAAAGTAAAAACTATCCTGAAATTCAGGTGCTGATTTGGGAGGGTGAGATTTATTTATATTTATTGGTGGGAGACCGATTTTCTCACCCTGTGCCACAATTCCCTAATGGGAAAGAGACAATGCATGAGGATCATACTCTGAAGACATGGAAATAATTCATTTTTAAACCTCCACATATTCATTGTGGTTAAGATTATTTATTCATTTAAATAGAAGAGGACTGTGAAGTCATGAACTCCCTCTCAAAGGCCTCTCAATCCATATGTATATAAAAGACAGCACCCCCATGCCTAAAACAATGCAAATTAAATTTAAAAAAAGAAATAAGGTAGATGAAATCTCTGTCCAAATTTTTTAAACAATTTCTTTGAAAATGCAATTCTTGGGGCATGTTTTTTTTCTGAGAAAAGTGCACTCTATCTCACTTGCAGTTTCTGGCCCCTGGACTCTCATTTCGTGTCACAGCATGCTGCCAGTTCCAGCTTTATTTAGTTTTTATTTTGCAAAAGAAAAGAAAATAGTAACAAGGAGGCTGTTTTAACTACTCCAATTTCAAGCTTCAACACATCAAGGCAAGATGCTGTAACTATTCATGGAGGATGCAGCAGTTCAAGCAGACAAGCAGAACAATTTAAAAACAGCAGCAGAAAGCAAAGCAAAACTGCATCTGTACCACCAAGCCAAGGAAGACAAACCAAGGCTGAGAAGCAAAGTGAATGTGAAATCTGATGAAAAATTAAACATCTTTGATTACATCAAGTGAATACTTAAATACTGTGATTCCCCAGAAGGAATAGGAGGTTTCTGATATGCATTAAATTATGTTATGCATTAAATACATGCCCCGACACTAACAGAGTTCAGGACCACAGCCGGGAAAAAATGACTTTTATTTACGCTGTGGGTGCTCAAGGCTGTGAAGGTTCTGCAGTGGATGTGTTACAGAATCCGACATGCAAATGGTTTCTTCTTTAGTCCCTTAACTGGGCATTTCTGAAAACATTTGTTCAGTTTCCATTTATTTTCCAGGAAAATCCCCTTGGATCCCAGGACGACCCAACTTCCTCTGATAGCAGTTCAACCTTCTCCCTGCCTAGCAGACGGTGATGCCCTGCTATATTTATTGCTGTTATGTTTATTTTTACTCATAAAAATCATGGAATGTTTAAGGTTCAAAGAAAACTTAAAAATCATCTGTACCTGCTACCCTGGGCAGGGAAACTTTCCACTAAACCACTCAAAATCCCACCAACCAACTCCTAAAGCAGCAGCAGCTAAAAAATGGCATTTCTGATATTTGCCTATTTAATTTTTCTTTGCTTTGCCTGAAAAGCCCCACAGGCACCCAGGTAGGTGCAGCAGATGGAAAGAAGAGCTTTTCAAACCTGCTCTGCCAAAGTAAAGTTTGTCAATGCACACTCTGCAGGGGGAGACCTCAGCCATGAGCAGGATCTTGAGGAACTCTGTGACTTGAGTGTGGAGTTTTATCCCAGAAATTTATTCCTCTGGGCAAAAATCTGTGAGTTTAAATCCAGTCATGCAACATCACCTCACACCCATCTGCTAGGAAAAGGTGGCATCTCAGACCTCTGTCACACTCTGGATAAATGACAAAAAGGTGAAAAAAGAGGGGAAAAAAGGGAAACTGAATTATGGAATTATTTAGCTTGGAAAAGACTTTTGAGATCAAGCTCAACCATTATCCCAGAATTCCTGAATCCACCCCTAAACCCTGTCCCTAAAGTGCCACATCTACACATCTTCCAAACACTTCCAGTGAAGGTGACTCCATCACTTCTTCTGACATCCTCTCCCCATGCCTGATGACCTTTTCAATGAAGAAATTGTTCCTAATATCCAATATAAACCTTCCCTGGCAAATCTTGAGGCCATTTTCTTTTTTTTCTACCACTTGCTTCTTGAGAGAAGTGACAGAGCCCCACCTGGCTGGAATCTCCTTTTAGGGAGTTGTGAGAAGTGGTTGAGAAGCCTAAAAATCCAAACAAGCCTTACACGTGTTTTTTGCAACCATTGCTGCAGAGAACACTCAGTGTACATCACTTTCAGTGCAATTATAATTTAATTTAATTTAATTCATGACAATTCTGTCTACAGGAGACAATCTGGGTGAGGACTGGCCAATGGAGGGACACAGTGCCTGGAGCAAAATAACCCAGGAACCAATTGTCCGCTTCCCCCAGCCCTGCTCAGGAGGGAGAAAATATTTCTGATGCACCCGAGCATCCCTGGGGCTCTCTGGTGCTGGGACAGCCCCAAACTCCACCCACAGTGGCTTTGGCGGGGAAGGAGAAATCCCAGCAGGAATTCCTCCCAATTCCTCTTCAAGACAAACCAAATACAGTGCCTGACCAGGCTTATAAGGTCTTGTCTCGAGTGATCTGGACATAATTAATGTCCAGAGGGAATTGCTGGAGGTCCAGGACAACACACGTGGTGAAGGCACCTACAGGAAAATCCTTTGGCTTGATGTTAATGAAAAGTGCCCGCGCTCGCCACGTTAATCTTCCTTTCCCATTAATTATTTCACACTAATTTGGAGCTCCTAATGGCTTTTCTGCAGCCAGGTGAAGTCAATTGCCTCCCTGAACTCAATTTTGCAGCAAACCCAAAATAATCTAAAAGTTGCAGGGAAGAAGCAGCAGCAGCAGTAATTAAAGTAACTCCAGTAAAAAAAAAGGGGGAAAGAGGAAAAACAGAACAAGAATTTGATCTTTCTGCTTACAATATTCAATGTGGCTGTAGCAAAGCAACTCAGCACCTCAAATTGTAATTTAGTTATCCCCAAAGCACCACTGAGAATTATATCTGTGGTCTGCTAAGGAAAGTCACAGATTTCCTACAGCATCTTTCCTTTGACAGCTTTAACTGAAGTTACAGCACAATCTTTTGCCAAAAAAAAAAAAAAAAAAAAAAACTCCCTCAAAAATTTACTTGGTCTCCAAACTCCTCTTTTGTACCACGAAACACCTGCAGGGAGTTAAAAGCAGGCAGGAAGCAACCTGTTCCCTCTGATTTCAAACCATCTACCCCAAAATCCTCACTTTACCTCTGTCAGTGTGGATTCAGCCCCACACCCTCAGCCCTGTGGCTCAACCTTTTCAGAACCCAGCTGAGAGGATGAGTCTGAGCCAAGGACCTTCCTCCTCCAGGACCACTGGAGCCATTGCAAAGCTTCAATTCCCCCCTTTTCACAGCATTTTCCAAGAGAATAATTCCTTTTTGAAGGCTGTGATCCTCAACAAGAGCCCTGGGCCTCTGGCACCAGGAAATGAACTCCAGGGAGAGGAAGACATTGATTTCTGGCTGCTGGCCAGAGAGGAAAAGAGATTTGCTCTGGAGAAAAATGGCAAATTTATGTCTTTAATTTAGTTTTTCCACAATTGACATAGCAGCCAAAAGGTGGAAGATGGTGAGAGAGGCCAAGGACAAGAAAGAGTGAAAGCAAAGATTGTCACATGGGGAAGAAAATGCTAAAAAAAAACAGACAAGAAAGAAGTGGTGGATTCACCAACACCTACACTCACCCCAGACAACTTTTTCAGTTCCCCAGCACTCAACAGCTTCCCAGAGTGCTCTTCCCTGTGGATTCTCCGGTGTCTGATCCCACTTTTCACACAATCCTGAGTCCCTTCCACTGCCAGAACACTCTTTTGATCTTCCACTGCCTTCCCATTCCATACAAACCACAGAAACCTAATTTCTCCTCATCACCTCTGCTCTCCTGTTGAAACTGGTCAAAAAAAAAGCTTCAACAAACACCAGGGTAGAAAGGATTGGCCAAGGACGTGTTTGAACAATGCTCCTTTCCTACAAAACAAAGAGCTTAAAATAGAAAAGGAAATGGAAGAGAATGAGAAGAGAACCATCATGTCTAATGCTCCTGGCGTGCAAGCTTGGGAGGTTTTTATTTCCTCCTGATGAAATTTGAGGGAAATAAGTGATAAAGGGGAATGTAAGCAAAAATCACACTCATCAGGCAACATGATTTTTCATCAACGTTGGAAAACGTGAGGCTGTTTCACGTGGAGAAGCTCCGAGGGTCTTTGTTACAAATTTGTGCAGGGACTTTTCACAAAAAGTTTGGGTCTTCTCAGCATGGCCACAGCACAAAGAGGAGGCACCTGTGGAACTGCAGCTGTAAAAATTGGGATGAAGCTGGTGTTTGCATCAATCCTCCCTCAAACCCCTTCTCACACGGTGAGGTCAGTGTATTCAAGAATTCAATTCCCTATGGGTTAACTCAAGGTCTCTCTTTGCATTAACACTTATAAACCACATTTTTTTCTAGTTTTAAAAATGAAGTTTTACCTGAAGGTAAAATTCTTCTAAGCTTGGCCAGTTGTGAAGGCTCCTCCTTGGTGAGGAGCAATTGACAGCCCTGCCCAAATTTGCCCCAGTTCTGAAGGTGGACTTTGAAAGAGAACAGCCAATCCCTGACCAAAATCCTGGAAATCAGAGAAATTCCAGACAGGATCAGAAATGGCATGAGAGAGAGTTGTTGGCAAAAGGCATCACCCAGACCTCAGTAAAAGGAAATTGGTGAAATGAAGCTGAGGAAAAAAGCTGGGTAGAAAAACACCCAGCAAAACTCAAGAAAAAAAGTCCCAACCAACAAACTTTGCTACATTACCATGCTAACAGTTTATTATTACCAAGTTCCCTGGTTTTTAAAGGCCACTAGAAATATATCAGATTTTTTCCAGCCGTTTGTGCTTCTCACTCTTTTTTTCTCAAGCTCGTTAAAGATGTTTAAAAGTAACATCAGCCTTCAGTTCAAAAACTGATATTCTCTACTCTGCATTAACGCTGCCAGAAAAATCTGTTCTCATCCTATGCTCATTTTTAGAGAAAAGTGAAAAAACTAAAAGCAAAAAAAAAAACCAACCCAAATTACCCCAAAAACAACCATGGAAAATATTAAAAAAACCCCAAAAAACTACTCAAACCCAAAATGCTCTACACTGCCTTCTAATTTCTACAAGAAAAACAGCAGCTCTTGTTGATTTAGTAGAAGGAAATGTCAAAGATTCACAAGGTTGTTACTAAAAGAAGGAGCCCATCACTTCATGGGGGCAACACGATGGCTAAAACTGATTTGAAGGTCAGGAGGGGTTGGTAGCCCATGGGAAAGGCACTGGTGGGATCCTCAGATCTGCTGCACCTGCTCAAACCCCTACAAAATGAACAAAGTAATTCAGAGAACTCCCACTTTCACCACTGGAATCCATGTGGGCTGCAGTGCTCTTCTCCAGATGGGAGAATTAGGGAGAACACTGATTTTCTGTGATGATTAAATGCAAAATAGATTTCAGATTTTAAGCAAAATTTTATGAAGAATAAATGCAGAGCAGAGCTGGGCAGTGGATTAAGAAGCTGCTAATTCTGGCAGGGTGGAAATTTTGGCTTTGGTCAAACAGTTTTACAATTAAGAGTTTCTTCTCCATTTTTAAGCAAGGGGAGACAAAGTTTTAAAGGTTTTGCATAATTCTGATATGTTACCAAGACACAATTAAGTCCCTTTGAAATGAAGCAAATTGCTTTGGGGGAGGGAAGTGTGTGTTTATTATTTTTTGCTGGTAGTGGATTAGGATAGAGTTAAATAGACAATTCATTTTTGATTGAAATAAATCAATGTACTGGAAAATACCAATTAATTTGTGAAATTTCCCTATCAAATCCTATTGCTTCTTGCTTTCCAAGATGGAAAGTCTAATCATATTCCCTCTTTCATGCTCCAAAGGAGTTGCAGAAGCAAGTATTAAGGCAGTGTCTCCCTGTATTTTGAAAAGAACACCCAAGTCATTAAAAAATTTTGTAATTTAAGGTATTTGAGAGTTTGTTTCATTTTTTAATATTAATATTTAATAATAGTGAGGATTTAAATAAAACCTGAGTGAAAGCAAGTTTTGTTTGCACTGCCATACTCCTGTCTGCAGTCCTGTGCTAATGGAAACACAAATAACAGCAACAATAGGATGTGAAAATGCAAAGGAATTGACTGGAAAAGCAAAGTGGAAATGATTAATCTTACACTTACTGCCCGAGCTGTTGGGAGTGTAACATGAGAACAGCCAGCAAAAAAGATGAAGAATCCAAATATTTTTGAAATGCCGTTATTTAAAAATTTATTGGCGATATAAATCACAAAATACTGTTTTTATTTTTAAACTAGCACTTAATCAGCCTCTCTTCTGGTCTTATTAATGAACTCAGCACTAATTGCCTTAGAAAATATCTTTTTAAAGATTCAGGCTATTAATGCGAAGTTGGGTTTTTTTCTTCCTAATTAGGTCCATGTGATGCAAGGCAGTGGTATCAGAAAAATCAGTCCTTCCCTACGAACCAAAATAAAAGAAACCTTAAAAAATATTACCTTGCCACAGATTTCCAGGGTAACAAACCTATCCATTGGGATGGGGCACTTCGAGTACCCAATCCCTGGAATTGTTCAAGACCAGCTTGGATGAGGCTTGGAGCAGCCTGGGATAGTGGGAGGTGTCCCTGCTCATAGCAGGGATTGGAAGGGAAAAAATCTTAAAGGTCCTTTCCAACCCAAACCATTCCATGATCCAGGTAACTGGGTATTTTCCACACTCCTTGTAAATGTGATGCTGGACCCTCAAGCTTGTTCCAGAATCAACACTTATTGCAGTACAAGGCTTAAGAAGTTTGAGTACAGAGAAAGCCTTTTCTTCCCATTTCCTTCCTCTTCATAACTTCCTTCACAACTAAAATTTCAGCCAGTTTCAAGGACACAGAAGACAAATTGCTCCTGTAGCAAATAAAACCAAAAATCTTGGAGAGACCTCGAAGTGACATTGAGACCTGCATGAAGAGTTTTCACAAACTAAAAGCCCTGGAGAGATGAAGTGAGATCTGGGATGACAGGAGAGCAGAAATGACTGAAACAGAGACAAAGTGGATGCAACGGAAAATAGCAATGGAGCAATGCAACAGATGGAATCCCTCTACAAGAAAAAGAGTTTTGTGCATGGGTAGAACTGCAAATGCTGGAGTAGATTTCCCAGCTCAGAATAAAAGTTCCAACTGATGTACCCTCCTCTTCTGGAGAGCTTCATTTCTCCAGCAAAACAAAAAGGAGCAAGGTAATTTATTAGACATCCTAACGAGAAATGAAAAAGGGTAATGCACCCTTTGCCATTTATTGGTAATCTTTATCTACATGTTTAAATAAGAAAATGATACTGCTAATTTATGCATAATACTTTATATACCTTCTCAACATTTCCTGAATGGGGGAAGGAAAATTACTTTTGTTTGCTTAAGATTAACCATAACAGAAACCATCTGGCTCCGAAAATCAGCTCTTTTGGAAGAAATCATAAAACCTATACAGGGTTTTATAATCCATATGTACCAGACCCCATACGTTGTTCAGGAAGACAAAGTACCATCTGCCACAGCTTCTGGAAGTCTCCTTTGGGAGACTTTGGGAAACAAACCTTTGGGGTTTGTTTCTGTGGGATATTTTATGCAGATCTGATCACCCACAGATTATGGGATCAGCAACTGGTCAGCAGAGGTTGTAGCAAACACCATAAAATGTCCAGTTTCTTCTTCCATAACTACTGCTGTAGTTATTTCTTGGAAAGGAAGGACTGGTTCAGGAGGCACAGGCTCAGATGCCTCTCCCTGGGCTTCACATGGACCAAATTTCTTCACATGGACTTCTCAGACCCTGAGCAAGTGCCTGCTGAGCCCTTGTGTTGCTCATCACAGTGAAATGGTCAATGTGGGCAAACAGAATGAGTCTTTTATTTTTTGTACACAGAGGCACATGCACTCAGCAACAGACCTTCCCTGTCCCCCAAGGCAGCAGAAGAGGGGAACATCATCTCACTGCCATGGATTTCACAGAAAAAAAAAAAAATTGCTTTGCTGTTCCATAGATGATTTCAGGCATAAACACTGAGTTGTGGAATGATTTGGGTTGGAGGGGATGATAAATGTCATTTAGTTCCAAATCCCTACCATGGGCAGAGACACTTTCCGCTGCACCAGGTTGCTCCAAGCCCTGTCCAACCTGGCTTTAGACATTCCAGGGATCCAGGGGCAGCCACAGCTTCTCTGGAAATCCTGTGCCAGGGCCTCACCACCCTAACAGTGAAGAATTTCTCACTCATATCTAACCTAAAGCCATTTTCCCTTGTCCTCTAGATGCCCTGATTAAAGGTAATTTCATAGAGCTGTTACTGTACGAGGAAACCTCTAGCCCAGCACAGCCATACAGCCCTAACGAGACAGAGCTAATAAATAAAATCAAAATAAAGAAGTTCATTAGAAGTTTCTGCAAAGCTATAGAAGAAACAGAGTTACTGTATGTGTGATGTGATTTGGACAATGAATTTTATTTCCATACTTGCATTAAAAAATTTTTATAAAAGAAAAAATAAAAAAAGAAAAGGACTCTATGGGTATTAGCATTTATTAGACATTATTATACTGCCCTCTGTACCTTTGTAAAGCAAAAATATTCCTTCCTTATGGGTAAACCAGCAGCATTTACACTGCACTGGGGCTCTGCCCTCATGTCCAGGAGGGCTGATCCATCCTCAGGGTTAACTGAGCCTTCAGCTACAAGACAAAAACAGGCTTTTTGCTGTCTAATTCAGCACGACTTTGCTCTGTTTCTCATTCTCAGCATGAGTCATTAAATATCTGCAGACCAGATTTTGCTCTTCATCTTAATTGAAAAGACTCTATTATGTACTTGAACGCAGACTTTCTCCCTTTCTTTCAAAATAAAACTGAGACATGGCTTGAAGTATTTGCCTAAAAAAAAAAAAAAAGAAAAAAAAATAAAAAAAAAAAAAAAAAATCCACAGCACTGTGATACTGATGAGTATGAGAAAGTGGAAGTGACAGGGAACTGATGAAGAAAAGGCTGAATTAAATTTTTTAGACAACTGGTTTATTAGCTGAAGCATTCTGGTTTAGACCAACAGATACAAATGCCAAAGTCAGTAAGCCAGTTTCAGATGGAAGCTTTTTTTCTTTCTCCCTTTACCATAGTTGAAGCAGCCCATTGCAAGCTTTCAAAGGGAAATATTTTGACATTTTGAACTGAAATACTGTGTGTTCTCAATTTCTGCCCATCTTTTAAAAAAAATAGCAAGAAAATCCGAAAAAAAGAGGGTTTTCCTCAAATATTCAGTGAAACGCTCCTTTTTTTTTTTTTTTTCGATTGTAGATAAATTCTAAACAATTGGCAGCCATAAGGAGGAAAAACTTAAAAAGTAAATAAAAATCTTTTACATCACTCCCTCGAGTACCATCACCACTACTCATGCAGAGAGAAATGCACAAATGCATGTACAACACATAGCAAACAGGTGAAGCCAAAATACACCTGAGAGCTTTTGCCTCCAAGAGCAAAGCTCTGGGAGATGTGCAAACTCCACAGGAGGTAATCCTTTAGACCCTTTGGAAAATGTCAAGGAATGCCAAAGTACATAATCATTTAAGGGCTGAGGCAGTCATTCTGTCAATAAATCCAAGAAATTCCATTTTGAACTATTTCATGTCCCTCCTCCTTCTGTCGCCCCTCTTCAAATGTTCTTGCAAAGTGCTACAGGAATTTTCTCACACTTATTCCATGATGTATGATAGAATCACAGAATGGTTTGGAAAAGGACCTTTGAAATCATCTTGTTCTGCCCTGCTGCCGTGGGCAGGGACATCTTCCACTATCCCAGGTTGCTCCAAGCCCCTTCCAACCTGGCCTTGGACACTTCCAGGGATGTGACAGGCATGATTTCTCTGAGCACAGCAGCTGAGGTCAAAGAAAACCCTTCCTCACATCTATTCCTCTGTAAAAGGGTTAAGACCTGATTTCCAGCACATCTACACCCCTTGCCTTCCTTGCACATCTCTATCAATAGTAAATCTGAACACGTGAGCAGAGTGCTGCCAGCAATGGCTCTCTGGATTTTTGTCAGCGTTGGGATTGAAAAAATAAAAGATAATGTTGTAGCAGAAGAAACAGGACTGCTGCCAAATCTCAGCTCCACCGTGCTCTCTCGTGCTGCTCTTGCAGCCACCAGCATTGAAGAGTGGGGACAACAGATGGGGACAGCCTGTGGTTGGGGCAGGGGGCTTTTCCATGCACGAGTGGCCACCTAATGAGGACTGTCTTGGATATGGGTCTGGGGATGCTGGACTGCCTTCTCCTTCCTCATGGATGCCCCATCCCGGGAATTTGTGGGTATCCCATCCCTGGAAGTGTTCACGGGCATCTGGGTGGGGCTCTGATCAACCAGTCTGGTGGAAGGAGTCCCTTCCCAAGGCAGGGGATTGGAGTGAGAAGATCTTTAAAGTTCCTTCCAGCCCATTCTAGGATTCCAAGATTTCTTTTGCCTCTTTTTGCCTCCTTTTCCTTTTCTTCATTCCCTCACCCCCTTACTTGCTTTTTCCACCCACCCCTTTTGAAGTCAGCAGCAGCTGCTGCCATGCAGAGCTCACAACGCAGCTCAGGGAGATTGACAGGTGTCACATTCCTCCCTGGGAAAAATTCCCTCCTCGCTGCTTCTTAGGATGAAAAGGTTAAAACCAAGGGGCCCCCAAAACTCCCTCCCATCTCTGCTGCCAGGGTGGTGTTCATCTGCACCAAACCTCAGCCCACCCATCCATCTGGCCCTGCTTGAGCAGAGATTTTGGACTTTATGAACTCCAGAGATCCCTCCCAAACTTCCATCATTCTACAGCTCCCCAACAGACCATTCCTCTTCTTCCTTACACGGTGATGAAGATCCAAGTAGCAGCAGTGCTATGATTTTCTAGTCAAACTTTGGATTTAATGATCTGAGAGGTCTTTCCCAGACTTGATGATCTGGAATCTTTTCATGTCATTTCCTGCCTTTCTTCCTTCCAGCTCCCCATGTAGAGGGGACTGGCACTGTGCAGCAAAAAAATCTGCAGGAAATGGTCTACATTGCTGCTCAAACAGATAAAATGGTGTTGGTCAGGGGCAACCATTGAGCATTAAGTGGCCAAAAGTTGCCTCCCATGTTTTTTCCATCATCTTGCAGCTCCCAGGTGTTACCCCTGCACCAGCCCAACTGGGTAACCACAAGACAGATCATGTACAGTAGGTGGGACACGTGAATCTGCTGGGGAAGGAGAGGCTCTGCAGGTCAAATTCTCCACTGCTGGTCTGCACTGGGTGAACAAAGTGCAGGAGAGCACCAAATAAATCCCACTGGGTATGCTGAAGTCAGGGTAGCCAGTTCCTCTTGAAAACAGAAAGTATCTCCCATTGGATACAAAGAAAAGATTTCTTGGAGCTCCTGAAGGTTTGTCAAGGAGGTGGGGTCCCCCCTTAACACCCAGCCAGTTCCAAGGAGTTCGCAGTATGGCTGGAAAGCTCATCATCGGGTGATTACCCCCAAAACAGGTGGAAATGGGAGCTTTTCAGCCTCGCTCATTCTCATATCCCACTCCCTGCTCTGTGCTAATTCCACACTTGAGATGGTTTAACCTCCCCCAGAGATCTGAGGAGGTCAATCAGCACTTCTGCTCCAGTTCAGTGTAGCCAGCAGCTCGAGCAGTTAACAGCAGCTCCTCTGAGTGAGTTGATTTTATCAGAAATTCCTGCTGCCACCTCCGTGTGTGCACAAGAGTCGAGGCTGCTATAATTAGAGCTCACCAAAAGAGAAGCAATTTGTAAGGAGGATGACATCTCTAAAACGCGTCTTTCTCAGAAAGGTGCTGCCTGCTGCATGTCTGGAGTGAAAGCTTGCATATTCAGGAGGAAATTCTCTGTACTGATGCCACTAGACATTAACTAGAAAGCCTAATTGTTAGTATAGTTTGCTTTTTTTTTCAGTGTCTAGCAGTTCCAAGTCATAAAAAAAGGAAAAAAAAAACAAAAAACCACACAAGCACACACAGGTGAAAACTTCACACACCCCTCAGTCACCTGTACTCAAAGACAAAATACACATAAAATAACCAAAATTTCAGCCAACATGCTGAGCACTGTGACTGTGGATCTGTTTGCACTGCAAAGGCACGAGACCTATGGGTAAATTTATACAGGGTGAGATTTTTAACAGCAGAGAACATGGTGCTTCCTTTCATGCTGGTATTGGTGTTGCTCCAAAACCAATGGAAGCATTTTGATCTACAAAATCCCACACCACTTCTGTTCCTGAATATTAAATAAGGCAAGATGGGCTTGCTGGGGAGTTGCATCCACCAGCTGCTGCTGGGTACTGGGGTTGTTTAGCCTGGAGAAAAGGGGGCTCAGGGGAGACCTCATGGCTGTCTACAATTTCCTGGAAGGAAGGAGGTGGTGAGGTAAGGGGTGAATTCTTCTTCCAGGCAAGAGGAACAATGGAAAATGGCCTCAAGCGTCACTAAGGGAGGTTCAAATCAGATATTACAAAACATTTCTTCACTGAGAGAGTGGTTAAATTTTGGATCAGGCTGCCCAGGGCAGTGATGGAGTCACCATCCCTGAAAGAGCTCAGAAAACGAGTCAACATGGCTGGAAAATCTCTGTGATCCTGCCTGCAAGACTGAGGGGAAACGGCAACTCGGGGTCCCAGTTGCAAGGAGCTGAATATACATCAAATAATACCGCAGGAAGTTCTTAGCACACAAGTAATTCAAAAAGACTGACAAAATAATCTCATGATCCCTTCCAGCTTTAAATTCCATGATTGCAAGAGCTGAAAGACATGCCAGAAAAAAAGATATATATAATTCTACTTAGCTGTTAATGCCAAGGCTAGATGTATTTTCACCCAAGATCATGGCTAAATAACAGAATTTCAAAACTTCCAGTAAAGTTTTGCACCTGTAGACTGCCTGAGTAGGTGGAAAACAACACTTTTAAAAGGAGCATCTTCCATCAGGAATGCATCACTAAAAGCACTTTCTGTCTAAATGGGCTGCAACTACATCTGGGGACTTCCATGCCATTGTCTTGAAATAAAATAAAAAAAAAAAATTAAAAAAAAAAACAAGTTTCACAGGCAAGGAAAGTTAAAATTCTTGTGCTGCCATTAAAAAGTTGGAGGCTTTCATTTCTCAAGCAGCTGTTGGCTTGCTTTAAGAACAAAGCTCAAAGGCCATTAGCAAGATTCTTCTTGTTAATAATTCATTACCATTCTTCTCTCCTTTGGTCAAAATGTAGATTTTTATTCAGAGGGTTGTAATAAAAAGAGGTTTTGCTATTTTGTTCTTACCCTGTTTCCCTATTCAAAGATGATGCCTTAGGGCACAGATTTGTGGTGGATTTAGCAGGGTTGGGTTTATGGTTGGAGTCAATGACCACAAAGATCTTTTCCAATCTTAACAATTCTATAATTCTGTGATATTGGTAATTGGGTATGAATAGCTTGCCCAGAAAAATTAGGGCTGCTCCATTCCTGGAAGAGTTAACGGCCAGGTTGGATGGGGTTTGAGCAGCCTGGGTAGTGTGAAGGTGTCCCTGTCCATGGCAGGGGTTGGAACTGGATGATCTTTAAAATCCCTTCCAATCAAGGCCATTTAAGATTCTTTGATTTCAAAAAAAAAAAAAAAAATACATTTGCTATCTGTATGAAGGAGACACAGCCAGACTCTCCTCGGGTGCATTTTGGCAGTACAAGAAAACAACTCCTGGCTGCTGGTGAGCTCCAAGATGTGATGACACAGAAGATCTCTGTAATCCCTGCTGGAATCTGAACATGGGTCAGATCTTAGCTGTATCAGTGTTGGACAAATGACCTGGTACAGCCCAGGCTCCAGCACACAAATGTGTGTATCAAAACTGGTCTTTGTAGAGAAAACCCATGAGGATGTCCTAAAAAATGGGCAAAATATTTCCTGTCCCTTGCTAAACTCTGATCGAAATTCATCTCCTCACCCATCTCATGAAGGGCAATTTTCTTGCAGACAACAGCTCACCTTAGGCAGAGGGTACAGAGCTGAGCTGTGGAGGCAAATATCCCCGAGTTGGGATGTTCACACCGCAGGTGGGTCTGGAATTCCTCCAAGTGAGCATCCCTTCAGGTTGGTCTGGGCCTTTCCCCTCTCTCAGGGGGTCAAGAGCTGTCCCCATTCCTCCACCCAGCCAGAGCTGGCAGCACTGCACTGAGCAGTATCCAACTAGGAGAGCTCCCTGCAAGCTGAGAGCGAGCTGAAACTCTCACAGAGGGAGGAAGAAGCCAGCTCAAATAAATGGATAATTGCCATTTAATTCCCTCATATTAGATTTGGCAATACTCGCATTACGGTTAAGTCAATAAAGCAACTTTGACTTGAGCCTGATTGGAGGACGGGACAGACCCATCAATCTGTCTGAGAGGCAGATCCCAGCCCTGCCAAAGAGCCCTTGGGGTGGGGACAGAGGAAAGGCCACTGCCCCAGTGCCACGTGTGGAGGGAAACGCTCCTTTGCGTGCCAAAACGAGCATTAAGCAATGATCCCATTCACACTCTCCCTAAATTTGGCAGTTTTGTTCACAGACCATGCATCCCTTTATCCCTACACCTCAATCAGGCTACACAGCAAATCCCAGCCACCTCACTGGGAAGGTGTTGCTGTGCCAAGACAATCTGTCCATCACAGCCTTGTGAACACAGCTCAGGAGGCAAACCCACGTAGGAAATCCACTGCCGGGCAAGTGGTTGGAGAGAACGAGCTAATTAAAGCTGCAGCACAGAGGTGAAAACTTCTCAGCGCTGCCTCACAGCTTGTCATTGCCACCTGGCTGCACATCAGTGAGGACAGGATGCCCGTGAAAACCTGACACTGCCAGTGGGGCTGAGAGGGAACGGCCCTCGCACATGTGTTCAGTCCAAATCAATACCAATAAATGTTTCCTGGCATCCAACATCAATAGATGCA
>CM019215.1:1171600-1201247 GCA_009741485.1 Malurus cyaneus samueli
CATTATTATAATCATTATAACTATTATAATTATTACTACAACCAAAATGCATTATTTTGCCTTACACTGCACCTATAAAATAGAATTCTGCATTATGCACCATTGTTCTCGTGGTGTGCCAGGCATCTGCCCCTATGCAATATCCACAAGAACAGGCTCTCAGGCTCTATGTTGTGATAAACCTGGAAATCCCTGGAGATATTGCCATTAGTTCCAGTGGATTTAACATATATAGGGCACACTCAGCAGCAGGATATATGATAAGAGAATTCAGCCATATAAAGCTGAAACTTCACCAATATGAAGCAGGGACCTGTTCATCCCTCGCTGCTTAAAAGGAAAAACAAACCAACAGAAAAAACCCCACAGCCAAAAAAATGCATGAAAGAATATCAAAAATCCCCCCAAAACAAACCAAACCCTTCATTTTATTAATATCAAAGCAAGCAAATTAAAGAAAGTATCTAAGTTCCTCTGTATGTTTGTTAAAATTAGAATATTAGTGATAATTCCTCACGTTACAGGAGTTAGACAGATGTGATGTGGCTACAGACACATAAAACACATTTTTACAGCAATCTGTGTTTAAATGTAAATATTTTCCTGAGATGTCCTACAAAGCAAGAACATGAAAAGCACCTGCTATTAAATCTTAGCTGAAACCTCCAAACTTCTCATGAAAATTCAAAGTGTGCTGCTAATGAAATTGTTGAGTTTTTAATGCACGTGTCATTCTGATGAATGTAGAACATAATTTCCATAATGTCTTACATGTTTCACGCACTTCTAGGTATTATACCATCTTCTGAATAACCCAGGGAAACAGATTATTAGCAGATTATTAGGATGGAAAACAGAATTATGGAGCCAGGTACGGTTCCAGAGAATTTGCTTCAAGGTAAGAATCACTGCACAGAACTTCCCATGTGCTTGCTCACTTTTCCAGCCGCTAGATTAATACTTTCCAATCCTCGCAATAATTTAATTAAAATGATCGGAAGATGAGAAGTAATACTGCATCGCTGAATCTAATTAAACTTCTAGTTTATCCTCTAGAAATCAAGAAAAATACATATTTCTTCAAGGAAAGACATTAATTTTATTCTGACAGAGGAGAGGATGAAAGTAAAAAACCAATCAGTTTTGTTGATAACATCTCTCTCTCTCTCCCCAAATGACAATTCTTGCCTGGCTAAATAATCAAATAATAAGCATTCTGCAAAGCTAATCTTCCTTTTCTGAGCTGTCTGAGCCACTTTATCCCGTCCCACCCCTGTCATTGTGTGGCAGAACAGCAGCAACTTTGTAAAAATGGCAACGAATAAATAAATAGCTGGGAGGTCTCTACCACACTGGAGCCTTCCAAGAAGAGAATTGTGGAATCACGGAATATCCTGAGCTGGAGGGAATCTACAAGGGTCATCAAGGACATCTACAAGGACACCCCAACAATCCCATCCTGTGCCTGAGAGCTCTGTCCTTGAGCTCTGCCAGGGTTTGTGCTGGGACCACTTCCCTGAGGAGCTGTTTCAGTGCCCAAACACCCTCTGGGGGAAGAACCTTCTCCTGATATCCAACCTAAACCTCCCCTGACACAACTTCAGGCCATTCCTTGGGTTCTGTCACCACTGAGAAAGAGATCAGTGCCTGCCCTTCCTTTTCCCCTCATGAAGATGCTGAAGACCACAGTGAGGTCTCCCCTCAGTGTCCTCTTCAGGCTGAGCAGACCAGGTGACCTCAGCCCTTTCTCATATGGCTTCACCTCCAGACCCTTCCCCATCTTTGCAGCCCTCATTTGCAATCCTCACAATAGCTTTATATCCTTCTTACATTGTGAAATATTATCTGTTTATTAAACCCAACACCTGAACACGAGATGGTGCAAATGAGAAGATTTTGAGGAAGGCTGAGACCTCTCAGGTGTCTGAGCAGAACTCAACTCCCACTTTCCACCAACCAAAGCCACTTTTCATTATGACATAGCAAAGGATGAACACTAGAGCATTACTCAGCTCCCGGCACTCAGAGCCTGAAGGACACTGAGTGGGTGGCAGGGAAAAGCTGAAAGCGAAGGGAAAAATCAAACCCTGCACTATGGCATTATTTGGAGTTGGTCTTCTGCTCATGCTTTGTCTAGAGGCCTCTTCCTGATAAATCATAAAATCCTGCCACGATGCCACTCTCTGGGCTCACCAAATGAGATCAGCAGTGTCCATGTTTACTTTTCTCTGCTGAGAATCTCTCAGATGTTAATCCTCACCATGGCAAGGCAGCTCTTCCCCTGCAGCCCATGGAGGTCCAGGGGGGAGCAGAGACCCACCTGCAGCCCCACACTGGGACAGGGGGAAGCCTGAAGGAGGCTGGACCTGATGGGAAGCCCACACTGGAGGTTTGCTGGCAGCAATTGTGACCCCATGGGGTCAGAGGACACACCTGAGCTGTGGAGAGCAACACAAGGCAAATAATCCCAAATTGGGATGTTCACACCACAGCAAGGTGGGTCTGGAAGTCCCACCAGGAGCAGCCTGGTCCTGAAGGGCTGACCCTGTGGGATGGATCCATGTTGGAGCAGTTAAGGAAAGTGCAGCCCACGGGAAGAACTTGTGCTGGAAATGTCCATGGAGGATTGTTTTCCATGGGAAGGACCTCAGGTTGGAGCAGGAAAAGAGGGTGAGAAACCCAAGGCGGGAGTTCTGACCACAAGCCCCATTCCCTGTGCCCCTGCACCACTGGAGGGGAGGAGCTAGAAGAATTACCGAATTAATTTGAGCCCAGGAAGAAGGGAGGGGTGGTGGAAATGTGTTTTAAGACTTGTTTTTATTTCTTATTACCTTAACCCGACTTTTCATTGGCAATGTGAAATTCATTTTCCCTAAGCTGAGACTGTTTTGCCCATGACAGAAATTGTCCAGTGCTCTCTCTTTGCTTTTGTATCAAACCAAAAGCATTTAATAATTTTTTTCTCCCCTTTCCAGCTGAAGAGGGGAGTGATAAAGAGGTCTGGAGCGGGCCTGGTATTCAGCCATTGTCAACCCATCCCAGTCCAGGTCCTTTATAGGTTGTGGTCAATGCAATGCAAAGTGCTGTTGGATATTAAATTTCCACCTTGAGGACAGAAAGCTCTGCAGGACTGAAGCTGCTGCTGCTCTGCCTGATGAAAGGGGGAACCAGCTCATTCCTGCTGAATTCCTCCGACACAGGCAGGACATCTCCTTCCTGACCGTGTCCCTCAGAGGGACCTGTACCTGGCACGGGAAGGTGAACTTTGCTGCTGTAACACGAGATCCGAAGAACAAATATTAATATTAAATATATATATATCTGAAGGAAAAGTAGACAAGTTGAAGATTCTGCTGCCACAAGAGAATAAATGCAAAAAGATCGAGGAAAGGCTTATTTTTCTCTATCAGTATAACAGCATTTAAAATTGATTAAATTGATCAATTGAATGCTAAAAATCACAAGGCAAGCAGAATGTCCGCCTCATCTTTATCAGTGTGTGTGGTTTTAGACATAAATTAAAAGCTAGAAACTTATAAAAAAAAAAGAAAACAAACAGAAACAAAAAGAGCAGAGACTTAGATTGGATTCTAGGAAGAAATTGAGTTTACTGTGAGGATGGGGAGGCCCTGGCAAGTTTTTCCAGAGAAACTGTGGAAGCCACATCCCTGGAAGTGTCCAAGGCCAGGCTAGAAGAGGCTTGGAGGAATGGAGGTTATTGGAAGGTGTCCCTGCCCATGGCAGGGGTGGAAAGAGATGATCTTGAAGGTCCCTTCCAATCCAAACCATCCCAGGAACATGAGAACAGTCTTTCCACATTAGATTCTGCCCAAAACCTTTCCAGAAATTCTTCTTATTAACCCACAGAGACCGCCAGGGTGGTTTATCAGATGATGCAATACTTATAAACGCAGGAATGACGAGAAAAAGTAGGTGGAAGTTCTAATCTTAAAACATCTGTGTCTGAAAAACAAAATATATTTCCAAACCTCGCTTTCCAATATCCCTCTGAATTGTGAGGAAGGCAATAATTATCTCTAATTTACAGAGGGAACTGTAGAAGAGAGAATTAAAGGCTGTGACTCACAGGCACTAAAGCAAACAGCGGCAGGAGCACACACTGGTTTGCACCAGTAAGTGCTGTCCCCACTGTGTGTTTACACAAAAAAAAAAATAAACTTTTTTTTGGTCCTTTAAGATAACTCTTAAGCAGGTTACTGTCCTCTCTTGGAAGAAAGCAACCTCCAGGACTGAGCTGCATTCCATGTACGAAAACAGGGCAAAATTTCAAGGTCAGTCTGAGCCCAAAATGACAACATTTGGGAGTCATTCAATTAATTAGAGCGTGGCTTTGATAAGTACACCAAATTTGAAGGGTCCTCCTGTAGAAAATGCACTTCAAGCCTATGGAAGTGCTCACCATGAATTCCCCATGTGCCAGAACAAAAGCAAAGTTGGAAGTGCCCACAGCTATGGGAGCCGAGATGTTTGACACACACAGGTCCCCAAACTTGGCTTGAAATATCTGAAGGTATTAAAGAAGTATGGACCATGAAAACTGTCCTGATGGGAAAAGGAGGGAAAGAGCTCTGAGGGAAAGCAGATAATAGAAGTTTTAGAGTTTCTTTTGTGCTTCATCGATTGAACTCAGGTGATTACCTGTGAAATAATTACGTATGTATAACCTAAGCATAAAAAGATACTTCAATTTTTTAACAGGCTTTCACATTACTTCAGTGTTGAAAAATACATTTTTTTGTCTTGCCTTAAAAAAATTTTTTTTTTTTTTTTCTTTTCTTTTCTGCTGTAGAGCAGTTTTTGTCTCCCTGAAGGTGCCTGTACAAATAGGCTGAACTCCACCATGCTGGTCATAGGCATAGGCTGGGAGGATGACTCAGCCCAGTCAAGTGATCACTCAGAAGTCCTGTCTGCGTCTGCAGGACTAGAAACAGGAGCTTTAATACAGCATTCCAAGGAACTGCACCTAAAAAAACTCACAGACCCAGAAAATGTATGATAAAGGAAAAAAAAAACCAACATATATGCTATAGAATTATATGCACACAAAAATACTCTGCAATGTCAATTAATTTTGGGAACTGATTCACGACACCTTTTATATATTAAATGAGATAACAACCAAAAAAGAGCTGTTTATTCATGATTTAAGGAGAGGGAGAACAGCAACACCCCACACAGACACACACACCCAGTAGCAGCAATCACCCCTGGCAGTTCTCAAGGATGATCACATCGACTCCTGAGCCACTCGAGACCAGACCTGCAAAAAGCACCTTCTCTGCTGGGAACACCTTCTGCTGGCAGGAACAAGACGGATGTATATTGCGCTCCTACAAATAACTTCCTTTCTCATAAATGGGTCAAATTAACCCTGATTTATAGAACTGAAGTTCCCACTCAAACTCCTGCTGAAGTCCGGGAAGACAAATTCAGTCTTATTACAGAGTCCTAAACAGCTCTCCTTAAATTTCTCTGTTATGATGAAGAACCCAATATTTTAAACCAGAAGAGACTGTTGATCCTTTCCATTGCAACATTTTCAGAATCTGCTAAATAGAGCCATAGCATCAATCACTGAATGGCTTTGATTGGAAGGGACATTAAAAGTCACCTAAATCCAACCAGGGACACCTTCCACTGGACCAGGTCACTCCAAATCCCATACAGCCTGGCCTTGGACACTTCCAAGGATGGGAATTCCAGTTTCTCTGGGCAACCTGTGCCATGGCTTCATCACCCTCGCAGGAAAGATATTTTTTCCTAATCTCTAATCTAAACCTGGCCTCTCCCAGTTTCAAGCCACTCCCTCTTGTCCTATCACTATTTGACAATGGAAAAAGTCTCTCTTCAGCTTTCTTGTAGACCTCCTTTAGGAACTAAAAGATTGAGTCTGGACGTCTACCAAAGGTCTGAGGAGAGGATGAGTGGTCTTCTCAGCTGCCCAAAATAATTCTGAGGCTTCAGAGGAGCAGCAACAGAACCGTTGGCTTCTTAGGAAAAACACACCTCTTCCCTCACCAGTAGAATTTGCAACTTCTATTCCACAGGTTTGACTGGAATATCATAGAATTATTAAGGCTGGAAAAGACTTTCAAGATCCATCTCAAGCTGGTCTCAGTATCTACAATATCACACAGAGAACAGCCCTGAATGCTGAAGAGCCCTGGAACTGCCTTTGCCTCACAGAAGAGTGGAATCATGGAACGGTTTGGGTTGGAAGGGATGTTAGAGATCATCAAGTTCCAACCCCCTGCCATGGGTAGGGATGTCATTCACAGGATCAGATTGCTCAGGGCCCCATCTAACCTTGGCTGGATGTCATATCAGGACATATGCAGAATTCCATTAATCAAGTTGCAGCTACTCCTTATATTTAGTCTCCAGCCAGACATTACTGATCTTGCAGGAAACTACTGAGAAAGCAAAAGCGTTATTCAAAGAGTACAAAAAATACTCTTAATGCCTATGTAAAAGTTTCTCTTTTTGCTAGATAGCTTTCTTGAAATTCAGTCAGTCTTTGTCCATAATTAGTAAAAGAAGCTATTGTCTGTTCTTCCTAACACGACACTTATCTTCCCAAGTCTGGCAAAGTATTTCTTAAATACTGACAAAGTTCCTCACTTCATATTAATATTTTTCTACTTAAGCTGCACCCCAAAATAGCAGCCAATTATTTCTTCAAACACTCTTATGACACTGGTGAGCAAAGTGCTTGTTGATCCAATAAAGCCACAAGGATGTTGCTAAATCCAGCCTTATGTTCAAAAGAGATTTCCAAATATTTTGCATCTCAAAAGTAGTCTGCATCAAAAGTAAACTTCTGCAGGCTGATGGAATCTCCTGGCTCTCGCAGAAGGATGTGACCCAGGCGCCATCCACATCTTGCACGAGGCTATATCCAAGCATAAAACACATCTGAAATTTAATAATCTGACCATAAACTCACATCTGAAATTTAATAATCATTCTTTCAAAATCAGATTCAGCAGGGATGTTTGCAGAGCAGTCTGTGTGCACTTTTAAACCGAATTCTCAGTGAGAAGTGAGAGCGATTGGTGTTGGTGTTTCGATGACTTTGACACACAACCAAATTACACCACTGAGCCCACTAAACCAATGCGCCCTCAGTCAACAACAAACCAAGATAAATCTGCTTTGTTCACACCCATGTGAAAGATTCTGGTGCGTGTGTTTTATCTCACATTTGCTCCAGGATCACTGGACGAACCACAGCAACTCATTACACTCATGTGCCTTCCCTGTGCTTCAAAACCTTCAAGGGGACAAAAAAAAAAAACCACATCTTGATCTCAGAAACAAGCACATCCATTCCTTATATTCACCCAGGCCTTTCTGCCAAATCAGAACTCCATTTCCTTGAGGCAGAGGATCCACATTGCTGACAAGGGTCAACTCTTTTCTTCCCCTCCAACCAAATTCCGGATTCTACCTTTATCCATACTTGGATATCCATAAAAATTTCATATTTACCATATTTGAAACTTAGCAGAATAAAACAGGCACATAACGAGCAACACAAAGCTCTTTTTTTTGCCTTTCAAAATATAAAAAATCACAGTTGCTTCAATTTTACTATAATATTCAAGATTTACTATAATATTTGAGATGCATTATACAGCACATTGAGTTGCTTTGTGGCCTGGTTTTTTTTTGGTTTTTTTTTTAATAGTAAGGTACAAGTTGTCTTCTGAAACATTTGGCATATCCCTGCTTGACAGAGGAAGGGGTTTCCCCAAGTATTTCTTAAACTAACTTGGCATTTCATATAATTATATCCGCAACCAGAGAGTAAGCACTCCAGCTATCACATTACCCGAGTCTTGCATCTATGAAAATAATTGCACCATCTCCTGGATCAGGGAAAAGCACAACCAGCCTGGTTAAACCCTAGTATTAGCAGGATAAATGGTTATAATTTTATTAATCACCATTTTTGCACCGGCGCTGGGGTCGAATCGCTCCCTGATGCTCCAACCGCGCCAAGCGCTGCGCACAACACGCACAATGAAACCTTTCCTCTCCAGAAGAGCCCACTCCGGGTGTTTCTTTGTTCAAGCCCAGGACAGGAACTTGTCAGGTGTGTAATTAAATCTGTTTTTTTTGGGGTGGGCCTGTCTCAGACACAGACATGTGTCTGTTAACAGCTCCTCCAAGAACAACCAGCTCGCTAGGCTGTGAAGCAAGGCTGGAGTTCCCAAACAAATTTTTGGGATGAAAGGCAGACATTCAGCACTGTGGTATTTATTCCTGTCAGGCATTTTTCTTTTCTGTCTTTTTTATCCACTCCATGAAATTACACTCACATCACACTGGTGTCCTTGGGCAGGAGACATGTATAACCCTTTCCTGGAAATTTTGAAGAAATGGGCAACCTTCTCTATTTTGAGCACATTTAAGCCCTACTCATCCTTCTCTGCAAAAAAACAAAGCCTGGTAAACATGATATGTACATCTGATATACCCAAATATGTGCAATCAGTATTAAAGGGTATTATAGGAAAGAAGAAGAGCAACTTTTTACACATGGAGATGGTGATTGGGCAAGGAATGAATGTTTTAAACTAAAAGAGGAGAGATTCAGGTTAGATATAAAAAATGAATTCTTCTCTTTTAGGAGGGTAAGACACTGGCAAAGATTACCCAGAGAAGCTGTGACTGCCCCATCCCTGGAAGTGTCCAAGGCCAGTTGGATGGGGCTTGGAGCAATCTGGGATAGTGGAAGGTGTCCCTGCCCATGGCAGAGGGTTGGAACTGATTGATCTTTAAAGTCCCTTCCAACCTAAGCCGTTCTGATTCTACAACTACATATATTTATTTGCATTTCTCAGCTGTGGGCGAATTGCAAGCAGCAGCAAATTTTCCTCCCCAGTGCTGAAAATAAATTAAGCCCAAATAATTTAGCTGTTCTTTTGAGATCTTTTTGGAAAATTCCTGTGATGAGTGTCTTATTTTTTTTCACACTGCTGAAGCTCAGGGGAGAACACTGGCCAGCTCCAAGGGATCCTCTGAAGGCTTCACAGGCAAGGACTGAATTATCAGCACTGGTGCAGATTGTGAGGAAACGTCTGCACTGAGCTGGTGTCCCTTGTCTTACCTCTCTCTTTTCTTTCTTTACATGGAAAATCACAGAATGGGATTTTCTGTGACACCTTGCACTGGGCCAGGTAGCCCAAAACCCCATCCAAAGGCTGCCAGAAACAGACTAAAGGGTGGTAAACACAGCTGGATAGGGTGCTGAGATAAAAAAAAAAAAAAAAAAAAAAAAAAAGCCCTGCCAGCATTAGCAGAGCAGCACTGAACTAAATCCAACCATCCTAAATGGGCAGCCGAGCTGGTGGCTCACAGAGCCCCGTGCCCCTTTAGGAGGATGAAGTGAATTATCCTCTCCAGTGGCTAAAGACTGCAAAAAGAGTGAGAGCTGGAGGCTCTGCAATCTCTCAGAGCAGCCCTCCAGCAAAGTGCACAAAGTGACTTGATATTGCTTCTCACAAAGCCACTTACAGCCCTGCTCCCTTCTCTGCATTTGCAATGGAGAGCCTTGCTTTGGTTGAGTGCTTAACACCCCTGGTTTTCTTAAGAGTTAACAAATGCTGCTGAATATATTTACAGCCCACATAAATAGTGTTTGAAAAGTAAAAAAAAAATACCCTTCCACCCCCTGTTGCTCTGGAGCAGCATTGGAGGAGATAGAAGGGTAAATTCATCCCTGAGCTCCCTTCACTGCAGCTGTCCTTGAAAAGGAGGAAGACTTATTTTCAGTACATGAGTATCAGCAATACTGGGAGAGAGAAATAGTAATTCCCTCCAGAGGAATTCAGCTAAATCCACTCCATGGTCCAGGAAATGCCTGATGGAACAGATCACACATATTGCACTCCCAGGCTTTGCTTTTTTTGCTTTCCAGTATCACAACAGCACACCTTAAACATCACCAAGATCTTTTCCATCTTTGCTTTCCCAAAAGACAGCACTACCTGTCCCACTCTGTTTTCACTGCCTGTCCCTCTGTGCTGGTAAAACACAACTTGGAAGTGTAAAGTCTTTGCTGAGAAGATAAGGCAATGAATAAATACACCAGAATCACACCTGAAAAGGGATGACAGAGACAGAAATAATCCCTATTATCCAGGGAATGAAGACTGATCCCCCTCCCTTAGGTTTGGGAACTGCTGTTCACATAAATATTAATTTTCCATTTACTAGTTTCCCACCTTATGGCAGATACCCCTTTGAGGAAACTATTTTTCCACTTTCAAAATTACACTGAAATTTCCCAACCGAAGTTATGAGGCAAAACCAAGAAATTCCCCAGAAAGCAAATAGCTCACACTATTTATTTCTGTTTTCATTTGTTTTAACCCTATAAAATATGGGCACATGAGGTTTCATGCCTGAAAAATTACATCTTTGCCATTCCTTTCACTTCCTGTGGGACAAAAGATGAGAGAGGGAAGAGATGATGCACTGCAGTCAGAAAATCTCTCAAGAAGTTACAAGGCCAGCAGCAAGAGCTCTTGCTATCTTTGTGTCTTTTTTCAGAAATTTGAAGGTTTCTTTGTTTTCAAGCCCCATCCAGCCTGGTCTTGAACACCTTCAGGGATGGGGAGTCCACAACCTCTCTGGTCAACCTGGAATTCCTCTCTGGGCAACCTTTTTTCCCCTGAACAGATCCAAGTGGACAAAGACAATCTCAACACATCCAGCCAAGCATCCCATAATTTATAAATAATGAAGGAAAATTGGCAATTGCTACAAAGTTATAGGAAGCTCAGTACACACATATGAATTCTTCAGCATTCATTTTAAGGAAAAAAAGAAACAAAAAGAACACCAATAAAGATATTTCCCATCCTGGAGAACAGCTCTTCTCTATGCCACAAGTAGTAGATGGTCAATCACATCCTCTCCAAAACAATTCTTGAGAAACAGAAGGTGCATGAAGTCCTTGGTGCTGTAAATTCAGCTCAGACATTAAATATCTATCAGAAATGGATAATGAAATTAAGAGGAAGACAGCCAATAGGAAGCAGAGCATGGGGGGAGCCCTGCTGGTGCTCAGCAAAGAGCAAATTGAGTGTTAGGAGGAGGGAAATAAAGCAGAGTGCCAGAGCTCTGCTTGGCGGGGAAAGTGTAATAGATTCTGTCTCAGAGATGTATCAGCATCTGGGGCTTTTAAATCACGGAGGAAGGCAGAGGGGAGCAAAGCTTTTAGCACTCAAAGCAAAATCTGCAACAAGACCTTTACGACGATGAAACACCCTCGGGAGTGAAAGAATTAACGAGAGGCAAAATTTCTGGAAAGAGAGTGGACACCCCAACTCTGCCCCATCCTCTGCCAGCATTTGCATCCCTAAGAAGAAGAAGGCAAGATATTTCCCTTCTTCCTTGTTCCCCAGCCTGACAGCTTGGAAACACAAAGTTATTTCTTTGCAATTTCAGTAATCACAGAAAGATCCTCAAAAGGCTTCAAAATTACAAAGGGAAGAGCAACGTGTAACACAAACTAGTAACATCATTATGGAAAGAAGTGCTGCTTCAGAAATGGAGATGGAATTATTGTCAGGTCAGAGGTAAAACCTTGGGGTGTCCAACTCCTGAACACCAGGAAAAAAAGCAAGTTTCTACAATTCTCACTCTCTCCTCTTCCTATGGAGGAAAGATGGAGAGCTTCTCATTGAAAAATGGGGAAATTTCTGGGCCCCACATATTTTCAGAAAAGCTTCAGATCTAAACTGAACACTTTGGAGATTTCTGCAAGCATCTGATTAAAGAATCACCCATTCAAAACAGTTTCTTTTCGGTGACACATCACTGCACTGCTCAAACAGAATTTACTGTCCACATCAGATGGCAGCTAAACCATCTCATCTTCCCCTTTGTCCACACAAACAGCAAATCAAATGGAGTAATTATGCATCTTATTTCTGCGCCAATGTGCCCTAAAAGAACAAACACTTGCACATTACTGGGCTGATTGTGTCAGAAGGCAGCGCTACTGGAGATAAAAAGACTGCAGAATTATATTAGCCATCTTTACAATTGGGAAAAAAAACCCTCATTTACCCCTTAAAATACCCTGGCAACACTGAGAAAGTGGAATTTGATTTGCGTATTTACAAATGTATCTCTACACACGCTGGCGAAGTGCAGCTGCCCCTGGCATGAGGAGAGAGAGCTGTTTGACCCCAGAGCTAAACACCCACGTGGAGCTCCCCATCAAACACTGATCAGGACCTCGAGAGGGAAATAATTAATATGAACCAAAAAGCACAAATTTCTGCCACAACAAGGCCAGGAAAGGTGAAGCAGCAGCATTTTCCAGAATCACGCAAGGCAGCTCGCAAGCAGGGAGAGGTGTTAAGAGCCCACAACATTAATTAAGTTAATAGTTTGGGATTTAAGACAGGACATCAAACGTGCCTGCGGTATCATAATCCATTTGTGTGCGCCTGCTCTAAAATCCCAGAGCAAAATTGTGTCACTGCAGATGCAAGGACATGGGTTCTGCTTTGCAGATCTCAACTGAGCAGAATTTACCATCCAGCTGGGCCCTTTCTGGACACAAGAAGCTGACCTTGAAGAATTACTGTGAAAGCTTCAAAAGATGGTCAGTATTTGATCCTGCACGAAATGCAATCCCTTGGAAATGCCAGGAGATCATGTCTAAATGAGCACCCTGCTCTGTTCCACCATGGTTTTGTTTTCCTATTAGGAAAGTCAGTGACACATTCTTTTTCCAGCCTCAGGAGCGGGAAACTCATCGTGGACAAAATATTTCTCCTCTGATCTCGTACTAATACTGGGCAATGTTTGCACAGTTATTGACTAAAGTTAATTTTATCCAAGTGGGGTTGCAACTTTGTCTTTTTCCGTCCCTAATTACTGCAAAGAAATTAAAATATGCACACAAGGCAACTCGCTGATGTCATTTCTTCTGCCCTGGGGATGACAGTCCCATTTCCTGAGTCATGAAATCACAGAATGGTTTAGGCTGGAAGGGAATTCCCATCCCTGAAAGTGTCCAAGGCCAGGTTGGATGGGGCTTGGAGCAACCTGGGATAGTACAAGGTGTCCCTACCCATGGTAGAGGATTGGAATGAGATGATCTTTAAAGCCCCTTTCAGCCCAAACCATTCTATAGATTCTATGAATCTGTTTATTCATTCATAAAATCCCAACCAGATACTGTAACCACTTCTGTCACACCTTTTTTTTCTTTTTATTTTTGCCTTGTCCCTAATCTCCCTTAATTTATGCAATGCTGTTCTACAGACATTCACTGATTCTTTATCGTCTTTATCCTCCTTGCCTTTCTCAAACATCTTAAAGCAGAAAAATTAGAAGAAATTTCTCCCCAATAAACAATTCCCAAAGCAAGCACAGGTATTATACAAGATCTGAGCCAATGGATCAGACAGAAATTCATGTTTCAATACCTGTCTCCAGGACCCATGGAGAAATCACAAAATTCAGAGGTTATCTGCATGGGAATGGTCTGTCAAAGCCTTCATTTTTTAGGAGGCTTTTTTTAATATTCTGAAGGAGAAGGTTTTAACTATTCACCATTTCAGTTGTGTTAATTCTTTGGGGTGACAGAAATAGACGGTCCCTCTCAGTGCTCAGATGAATTTTTGGCCATGGTGGTGCCTTCCCACAGCAACTTTCACTCACTGACAGGGAGCTGGAGTCTTCCATGACCAACTGTGGACCAACCAACTAAAAAAACTCCCTAACAGTTGTATCCCAAAGTATAAAAAATAAATTCTCCACATGGTTTAATATCAGAATATGTGGTTCTAGAGCCTTTTGTTTTAATGAACCTGACATGTGCAAGGCATGAGGGAAAAACCAGGTGTCTACAAACACACTCAGGCACTTGATTTGTTTCTCAAGCCTCAATGCTCCAGCTCAAATGTGGTTTCCAATCTCTGAAGCAGCAAGTTTTACAAGCTAACTGTGAGCAGAGCAGTCACAAGTTTGATATCAATGTAGGTATCAAATTTTACTCCTTCCGAGTTTTAACCTAGGACTAAAAACATCCTCTCCAAAAGCAAAGCATTTAACCCACCAGAACTTCCAGATGGAAAACTGGCTTCAGACTTCCTCTGAAGCATTGAAGTTTGAAGACTGGTTATCAAGTACATTAAAAAAAAAGCAAATAAAAAGGAAAAAGAAAGAAAAAAAAAAGGCGCAGAACAGCTCCTGCATTACAGCACACCAAAATTAATTTGTTTATTTTTAAACGATTGCCTCTTCAAACGCGGTGACGCTCCTCCCAGAAGGCAAAGCCAATATTCTGATCTATTTTTTGATCTTCTAAATGCAGGCACAGCCAGAGGAAGCCAAGCTCGAGCCGAGGGGGGAAGCACTCACACGCTGCAGCCCAGGAACCAGCACTGCCACGAGGAAACTCCAGTTGGGTCCCGGGCTTGGGTTCATCTCTACGTTATTTCCCGGCGCCCGGCCAAGTTCTGTGCGTGACTTTCACTGCAAAGCCTTTCATCCGTGGGCATGTGCTCCTGCCAAGCTGCAGATAAAACTGATCTCGGCCACTGGGGGTCATTAAAAGGCCTGTTAGAGCCTCCTCCCAGGAACTGAGCTGCTTCTCTTGAGGAGGCTGATATCTTCGTTCCTTTTAGGATTTCTCAGGACCTCTGTGTTATTACCCTTTAGGATCAGCAGCCACTAAGTTGTCTTTGTTTTCTGACTCATGGTACAGGTTTCCTTCCTGTCCTTTCCTTTTTAACTTAGATCTGACACAGCTACTGTTTTAAGGCAAATCAGCACCCAAAAATCATCCCAGGCAAATAAATATGACTTGGGAAAGAACAGCAGAAGAGACGAAAAATTCTCCAGATTCTTAAGTTGGTCTCCTGCTCACTGTCCTGTGTGCAGGTTGGGCAGGAAAGGAAACCTGCCAAGGAACTGGTGATAATATTCCCCTCCCTCCCCTTTTCCATGTCAAGGAAGCAAGACATGAGGATGCTTTAACAAAGCCTTTGACACTGCTTCCCACAGCATTCTCCTGGATAAAGTGGCTGCTCATGGACTGGATAGGTTTTCTGTGAAGAAAACTGGCTGGTGGTGAATGAAGTTAAATTCAGGTGGTGGCTGGTCACAAGTGGGTCAGTATTGGGGCCAGTCCTATTAAATATCTTTACTGATGATCTGGATAAAGGGGAGATTTTAGCCTGGAGGAAAGGAGGCTCAGGAGGGACCTTATCACTCTCTACAACTCCCTGACAGGAGGGTGGAACCAGGTGGGGTTTGGGTCTGCTTCCACAAGAGACAGGACAAGAGGAAACTGCCTCAAGCTGCACCAGAGGAGTGTTAGATTTGATAACAGGAAAAATTTCTTTAACAAAATGGTTGTTAAGTGTTGATACAGAATGCCCAGGAAGGTGTTTGAGGGCTGTGCCCATCCTTCCCATGAAGATGTAGCTCAGAGCTGGAGCTCCAGGGGATCTCAGGGGCTGGGTTTGAGCATGAAGCCATTCCTCAGTCTGCCCTGACCAGGGTGTGGACACAAAATGTGATTGTGCCAAACCAGGGAAAATATTTATACAGCACAAAAACAATGTAATAAACAATGCCATTGCCTTTGCTTGGGGAAACTGGTGAAGGAAAGCAACAGGGAAAAGGGAGGAGAAAGAGACTGAGAGAGGGAGGATGAAAACAACTGAGGAAAAGAAACAGAAATAAAAAAAAATTGCATGGAAAATAAAGCTGAATTCCCGCTGTGTCCAAACCACTGGATATGGAGGGGGTGGAGGTTTTAGAAATAGGAAAGAGAGGGGCAGCAAATCAAGCACAATACCCTGTATTTCTCCCCAAAAGCAAGGCTGGCTTTTGTTTCTACCCCAGAAGAGGAATTCACAGCGTGTTCCATGCAGCAGTGGACAGGGAATCCCTCCTGCCTGGCTCACAGCCCCCCGATGGAAATGCCAGGGAGGAGAGACATAATCAGCAGCTTTTCCAAGGCTTCATACTGCAGACAGGCACTGCCACCGTCTAGTGTGATGCTGAAATGCTGGCCTTGTCCTCACTCCCTCCCTCTCAGTTTTGAGGATGTCTCAGACATGCCTGGGAGAAGTAAAATGCAGCAATTTTTTTTTTTTTTTTTTTTTTTTTAAGTGGGGAGTGGACTAAAAAGGACAGGATGTTCAACCAGAAACCAGAAACAAAGCACTTGGTGAGCAGCAGCAAGACAAACAACCCTCCTCCCACCAGCTAGACATCATCAAAATAAAATAAATTAGGGTAATAAATAAAATTAAATAAGAGAAAAATAAATGAAGCGAAGCTGGATTCTTACCAAGCAAAATCTGAGGGTATGGAGGGAAAAAGAAGCACTGGCATGAGATACACTAACAACTCAATTAACATCCCTCATCTTGTCAGAGCAGAGGGTGCCAGGCATTCCCCAAAAACAAAGTGGCCCAACCTCTCTGAGCTCCAGGACGTTCAATCTCCCAAAAGGACACTCTTGTTTGATACTTATTTTTTTTATTATTGTACATAAACATGCACTTTTTCTCCTTGTCAGGATGTCAATATGGCCTGGTTTCTCCTTCACTAATGAGCAATAAATGTGAAAACCCCACACATGGAGAAGAAAAAAAAAATAAAATCACTGAAAATACTGAAATTGAGTTAATAGATAAAAATTTTAAAGGCACGAATTGGCAGCGCTTTGGTTTAGCAGTAAGACTATAAAAGGAGATGTATGAAATGAGAATATGACTTAAACCTCCAAATTAAATTTCGAAAAAAACACACACTGCACATCCATCCCCCCAGGTATGCACATCCTGTATATTTTTAGTGATTTTATTGTTGTTAGATCCTGGCTTGGAATTATCTGTGCATTGTTCAAAGTCCCAGCCATCTGGCTACAGTCTGGCTGGTAAAGCACTTCAGGAAAAGCAGCAGACAACTCCTCTTTCCCAAACTGCTTAACTCCTGCAGTACCTGAAATAACTCTAAAATACTGACTACTGCAGGATGCAATAAACGGGGTTTTTTTTTTCCCTGCATTTTGTCATAAAATCAAGTTCTTTGCAAACTGTATTTTACAGAAAACCCTCTTTCTAAATCTGTGCTTTACACCATTTTGCAGAAATTAAAACAATAATAAAAAAGAACTTGGAGGAAAGAGTGGGAGAAAGTGATACAGAAATCTTATTTTGCTCAGCCCATCATTTTGGTTGCCTCCACACACATGGAAAAGTAAAGGAGGTTTGAAATTTTCAGAGTCCCAGGATTGGTTTTCCCCTTCAAAATCTCTTTTTTAGGGAAGAATGGGGTGGTTCCCAGTGGTCTTTCCCCCACACAGCTTCACACACAGCAGACATGCTTCACATGTAAGTCCAAGGCATGCCCTATTCCCAGCCCCAAAAGATGGATTTATGACTTTAAAAATCTCCAGATGGATTTATGACTTAAAAAAATCTTCTTTACATAACTTTGTCCCTCTGCTTCGCCAGCTGCATCCCTGTTTCCATTTCTGAATCTCTAATAGGAGAGGAGAAGGAATAGAGGATATTCTATTTTATGCAGAATAGTTGTGGTCAGCTCTTTGGTCTTCTGCTCTCCACTAAGGACTTAAGCAAAGTATTTAAAAGAAAAAAAATTAAAAATCCCCACCTAACCAAATAATGCTTGATGCATTCACGTGTATGGGATATTCTTTGTCTCTCTGAAAATCCACTCCCAAATCTCTGGGTGAAGATTTCAAGGCAAGGAATGGCCAAACACACAGAAATGCTCATGAGAAATATTCAATTTTAGCACATTGTGGACACCAAGGGAGCAATCAGGTTTGATTTGCTATTAAATAAAAAAACTCAAATAAACAGAATTGGTTGAAAATTCACAAGATTCTTAAAAACCTTTCAGAGCAGAAAGGGGCCTTGGACTATCCTCCGCTTCACCCCCAGCTGCATCATGAATTACCTGGAGATCTGTGAGGTTGGGCCTTAAAAAGAGATCCTGCAAATAGGACATAGGCTGTAAAAAAGCCCATTGGGAATATTTTAATCCTGGTTACTGCATCTCCCATGAATCACCTCCCTACCACTTCAAGCTTGATTTCCACTAAAAATATTGGCTTTAGAAGGAATTAAAGCATTTTTAGCATACTCAGGATGTGTTCATATAGAAAAAGAAATAGTATCACCATCCCACTGCAGCCCTCAGCAGCAGAAAAAGGTAAGAAACACAGAGACATCTCCAAAATGTGTTTTTGCTTTCTTCCTCTAAAGATCTTGCACAAAACCAGGGTCTGGAGAACAGGATGAGAAAACTGCTCAAGCATCACATTTCAAAGACCTTCTCAGCAAGTCCCACCTGCTTACAAAGTATTTGTGGGCATTATTTTTGTGATGTTAATTAAATCCCTGCAAAGTGGGGCTGGATTGAAGCTGGAACCTTGGTGTGACCAGTCTCCATGTGTGTTTTAAGTTTAAAGTGGATGGTGAGTCTCACTGGGGAATTTTTGCTGCCAAGCAGAGGTGTGACACAATCTGCTGTCCATTCCTGGCTGCTGGACATGGGGATCTTTGCCAGGGACAAGAGGATCAATGATTTCACATCGATTAAACTCAATCAAAATTAAAAAGATATCATGCTAGCCCAAGGAAGGCACTCTGAAGAACTCAGGATATTCCCCAGTGTCACCAGACAGGAGCAAGTCTGTCCATTCCACACAACCCCATGCAATGAGACATGGATGACAGTGGAAAATTGACTTGAAAAGACAAGAAGTGTCATTCCTGATCCCCCTTCTCTAAAAAAAAATGAGTAATTTAGAGTAAGAAAGCCTGGGCATTGCAGAAAGGCATGAAAAATAGGGAATAAAATGCACCCACTGCTTGAGATGCCACATTTGAAGGTGGTGAAAGTCTCTACCCTTCACTGCTTGAAGAACACTTTAGTAACAGCATGATCTGAGGCTCTTCAAAACTCCCTTCTGAAATCCTGAAGGACAGAACCTGCCCTGCTTCACTCTCCAGCTGCCTCATTTCCATCTTGGACAGGGGAAGATGTTGTAGGAAAGTCCAAATGTCTGTGATGACAACCTGCACCAAACTCCCACAGCTTCAGGACAGAAGAATTTGCACTTTCTCCAAATTCTCCTCCAGCCAAAGACACCATCCAGGCAGAAGGGAGAGGGGAATCCATGATTCTCCAAAGAGAAAATAAAATCTAAGCTTATCTAAGTGTTCACTGCCAAGTTTTGCTTTATTCAAGTGCTTCCTTTAAAATTTAAAAGTGGGTTTACAACTTCAGAGAATCACAGAATGATTTGGATTGTGTTGGAAGGGACCTTAAAGATCATCCAATTCCAACCCTTACCATGGGCAGGGACACCTTCCACTATCCCAGGCTGCTCCAAGCCCCATCCTTGAACACTTCCAGGGATGGAGCAGCCACAGATTCTCTGGGAAACCTCTGCCAGGGTCTCCCTACCCTCACAGGGAAGAATTTCTTCCCAATATCAAATCTAAACTAACCCTCTGTTAATTTAAAGCCACTGACATCTTGCCCAGGTCTGAACAGTCCCTGCTTTAAGGAAATAACCAAGATTTAACAGCAAGGTAGCCTGGCTAAGAAAAAACCCAAGACTGAGGAATGGGAAAGAGGAAGGTTTTTCCAGGGAAATCATGACAGCTCCAAATCTCAGGATATAATAAAGAGAAACACAGCTGGCAAAGGGTTCAGGTTGTGAGCAGAGGTTGTTTTCCTGGCTAAGCTCATTGCATTTGTTCCCTGATTTATCAATAAGAAGGAATTTGATTGATTCTCCAGATCAGGATCAGAAAATAATGGGAAATTTGTTTTAGAAACACCCACACAACCACTTGCACATCTCAAAACCTCTTAAAGCTGCTTCTTCCACCCCTCTAAGACCACCTGTAGCACTGCCACTACCTTCAGCCACATCAAAAACCAGTGAACGTGCTCATAAATCCCAATCATTAATATCCAAGTATAACAGCAAAATTCGGGTAAGATCTGCAATCCACACATCCTAACATCCAATTTAAAATCCCTCCTTGCTCCTAAATGCTTTCCATCCACACTAATTCACCCTAATCCCCAATCTACCTGCTTACATCTGTCGAGTCCTTCCTCACCGTTGATCTTTAATCCCTGCCCACTTCTAGCTGCCAGTGTCAGTCTCCAAGCAAATGTCAACCTGGAAGAAGAGATATTTAGAAATAATATTTCTGGACTGACAGCATGGATAAAAGCTTTATTCTTTTTTTTGCCTCCACTCAAATTCTGTTTGTGTCACACGTATTTGGGTCAGCCGTGTCTACCCCTCCATTACGTACAGAAGTGAGATTTGTGTATGTTCTGCAAAATAAAAACATCCTTAGAGCTGGGCTGCAGAACAGAAATCCACAGTGATGTTTTTTCACTTTCTCTATAAATCTCCATTTCCATTTTCCCTGGCAGAAGGTAATGCCACAAAACTCCACTTGCTTTTTCAAAGAGGAAGAGGAAGATGCACTCATACACCAAGGATTCTAAATTATTTTATTTCTAATCAGTTAAGAAAGACGTATTCTACATCCCTAGGAATTTAATTAATTGGATAAGACTAAGGATAGGAGGGGAAGGAAACAAGAAAACAAGGAAGAGATTTGCACATGGCCACCCTATGGAATAGTGACACAGGAGACCAAGATCTAGATGTGCTCTCCAAAAATCAATTACTTGGTAGGCTACGAGCTGCATTCATGCACAGAATTTTTGCTACTTTATCTATTATTACTTTAAATATTAATATTTTTAATATTATTCAAATATTAAGGTGTCAAATACGCAGAGTTCCATCTCACTCAGGGTATCCTGCAGCATCCATATCACAACAGCACAGCCAACAGAGATGTTTTTCGCTCCTAATCTTTGTCCCAGGTTTTAGACTTTTTGTATTTGTTCCCTTTCATAGCCAAAACCCCAAGTGGAAATTCTGCAACAGCAAAAACAAAAACAAAGCAAAGGCAAATGCAAAAAACAAACAAAAAAAAAAAAACAAAACCACAAAAACCCAAAAAACAAAATCAAAAACACCCCTCCCAAAAAACTAAACAAAAACAAAATTAAAAACACAAAGTTACCCACAAAACAAACAAACACTCCCCACCCAAAAAACCTGTAGCAATTCAGTTCCTATCAAGTTTGGTTTGCAGCCAAGGATCAGGGTGAGGTAGCACAGTCTCACCTGTGCTAAGAATCTGAGCTGTGCCAATGTCTGATCATACCTGGGGGATGCTTGGGACAAAGCAGATTCCTGCCAGAAACTATTCCAGCTTGTCTTCCAGTGCCCAGGAAAGTCCATTCCCAAATTTACTGGGGTTACTACAGCAACAGTAGAGAAGACAGAGCTTGAACTTGTTCCCTACTTTACATCGATATCCTTGCAATCCAAACTAGGACAGACCAGGCTGAATTCAATTTCAACCTCATTTGGTTTCCTGATGAGTGCATTAATAAAAAAAAAGGGAAAAAAAAAAAAAAAAGGCAATCAGGAAAAAAGACCTTTTAGGAGCAACAAAGGCAATAAAAAGTGCCAGCACCTTCCCAGGAAGGGAATACAACTTGAAGTGGATAAAGCTGTGTTAGAAATGACAGCCTGCTCCTGGACACCACCTTTTCCAGGGAAGTTTTTGGTGTTCTCCCATTCATATCACAGGAAAGAGTTGCAGAACCTCAGGAAAAATGCTGGTGGATTATTTAGCCTGTCTGGAGCCTGGGGAGAGAACTCAATGAACCAAACCGGGATGCAGCCACCACTCCAGAGGTTGGAAATATTCCAGCAAAGCCAGAATAAGCTCTGATCTGCTCTACCCCCAATTTCAGAGTGAATCCATCCTAGCAGCACATCTGCCTGGCACAGCAGGATGTTGGGGAGCACTGGGATGTGCACACAGAGACAGCTCTGATGGAAAAGCAACCAGTTGCAGAAGGGCTGCTCCAACCTCATCCTATTTCCCATGGATCCCCACGCAGCAAACACGGACAGATGTTCACACAAGGTCATGCAGCAATCCCACGGCTCAGTTTCAGCTGTGTCTTGGTTCAGGTGGACTCATTTGCAGGCTCAGATCAAGAAAATCAGACTTTAGATCCAGTACAGGGAGCAAAACACAGGGTGGAAGCCCAGTGGTGCAGGAAATGTTGAGGAAGACTTGCAGCCCTTGAAGGAATTTCATAGGATTCCCTCAAGGCTTGTGGGAGAAGGGCTCTGCTCTCCTCACCAGAGAAGTGCTCTTGAGCAACTGAGAAAGTTTCAAAAAACAGAATTTTATTCAATCAACAGAATTAAAGAATCTTGAAAATCTGGAATGGTTTGGGGTGGAAGGGACCTCAAAGATGACCCAGTTCCAACCCCTGCCATGGGCAGGGACCCTTTCCACTATCCCAGGCTGCTCCAAGCCCCATCCAATCTCATCTCAAACACTTGTAGGGCATCCACAGATTCTCTGGGCAGCCTGTGTGAGGGCCTCCCCACCCTCACAGGGAAGAATTTCTTTCTCACATCTCATCTGAACCTTCCCTCTTTCAGTTTAAAATCACTGATGTCTTGTCCAGGTCTGGACAGCTTTAACCAATCCTGGTATAAAGTCTGAATGAGGCAGTAGATGAGTTTTATTTTGTTGATAAAACTTTCCTTCCTTCTACATGCAAGACAAGGAAAAGCTTTTGAAAGAAGAAAAAAAATGTTGAGCTGTATCAATTTCAGGAGCTGAAACTAAAGCACAGAATCGTTTCTTCTCCTTTAGGAAAACATCCCCACATGGAAAACCATCCCAGAAGGGCAGCCCTGGGTCTGGGCCACATTGGGAAAATAAAGGAACCACGAGCACATTCATAGAAATACAGAATCACAGAATGGCCTGGGCTGGAAAAGAACCTTAAAGATCATCAGGTTCCCAACCCCTGCAAAGGTCAGGGACATTTTCCACTGGACAGTTTCTACCAGCAACATTGACTCTGTTCTGCTTTCCCTACCAAGGCACCTCTACCCACATGAGGAGCAGGCTGAAAGGCAGAGGATCTTCTTAAACTACTTCTAATTTCACTGTAATTGAGTGGAAAATGAAGCAAGCTGTTCTGAGAGGATGTTTAAATGCATTTCCAGCTGGAATGCCTCAGGAAAGGCCACTGTCTTTGATTTCTGATTTTCTGTCAAAGATTGGGACTGCCAGTGTTATTTTTACATGTTTACATTAAAATTGCTTTGGATAACTAAGACTAGCAAATAAAATTGGTAGAGAAAATTAAAAAAAAAAGCTTATCTTTACCCAAGAGGTTTTTGGATTGGTTTGTTGATTTTGTTGCTTTTTTTTTTCTTTTCCCTGCTAAGAAGTTGTCAGGTCACCCTCACATATTTCATTAAATACATATTTATTCCAATGATGTATTCTGCTTTTGCTAGTTTTATAAATAAATGCATAACCACTTACATTTCCTGAAATACTGAAATTATAGCAAAATGTTTTTATAATGTTAAAAGTACCAGAAGGGATAGGGCAAGGTTTTCAAAACAAACAGTTTCAAAGTCAATTTGTGTATGAAAGTTAATTCTCCTGGCAATTCCTTTTGCTATAAAACATGCTGTTCATTATTCTTTAATATGTTTTCTTAAGTTTAGGCTTATTAATTCATTAAATCATTGCTAAGATCTCTTAAGATTGGATGTAAGGCAGAGAAGATCCTCTAAATCTGTGAAAATGGACTAAGAAAATAAATTCGAACTTTTGGAAGTCTTGCACAATAGCAAAAAACCAATATGAAATAATTCTCCAGATGCCACAAAAATGCTTTTGGGGTTGTTCATTGAGACTCGAGATCAACTTATTATGATTTTTCTGTGTTGTTTGCATTTAGAGTTGAACCTGAACTTTACTAATGACATCAAATATGACACCCAACTCCTCAGCTTCTGGGACCTTAAATTCAAGACATGGCCCAAGACTTGGAAGCCAAAGCCAATCATTAGGACTCTCAGAAATGTTTTTACAACAACATTGTTGATGCCACATTATTGTTTAGAGCTCTCTAAATTAGAGCCAGTCCAGGAGGTAACTCTGGAGCAATATTTGTGAATCCATCTATGCAGGCAGAGAAAAGGAGGTCACATCTTAGTTTCCTTCTCTGAAGGTTGGATTTGATGATCCTGGAGGTTTTTTCCAACCTTAATAATTCTGTAACTCCACATTTGACTCCATCCCCAAGCACACTTGCGTTAATTTATTGAATGTGATCTGCTCCAGCCCTTCAGTTTAAGACTTCAGCTTTTGAAAAAAAGCAAAACAAACAAACAAAAAAACCCATATTGCATAGGAGCCTCAAATCTCCCCAAAAGATTCAACAATTCTGCTCTTCCTTTCTTTCACTGTTTTTAACTCTTTCTAGCACCCTTTCCTAAGGACATTAAAGTGCAGGATTATGTTCCTCACTGCCCCAGTAAGGAACAGGTGCCACAACCAGACCTGGACCTCCCATCCAGACCCTCTGGACAACGCCTCACACAGGTTTTGAGTTCCCCTCAGCAAAACATTCCAAGTACTGGAATTAATTTAAGAAGCCAATGCAAAACCAGAGCAGTGCTCAGCCCCCAGCATAGGTTGGAGAGGACAGAAGGATTGTTCATCTGCAAGGAGGAGGTTTAGATCAGATATTTGGAGAAAAATCTTCACTGAAAGGGTTGTCAGGCACTGGAGAATGCCCAGTGAAGTGGCTGTCACCATCCCTGCAGGGATTAAAAATGTGTAGATTTGCACTTGGAACATGGGTTAGTGGTGGGTGTGGTAATCCTGGTTAATGTTGGACTTGAGGATCTTAGAGGTCTTTCCCACCTAAACAATTCCATGACAGCTCAGTGACAGCACTGCCACCTCTGCCACATGACTTTCCACCCAAGAGTTGGTTGGTGCAGCACAACCAGGTGATGTGTAAGAGGGGAGCACAAAGAAAATTATAGACCTGGTCCAGGGAAAAAAAAAACAAAAAAACAAACAAACAAAACAAAAAAAAACCAAAAAAAAACCGCTAGAATAAATCATTTAACAATTGCTAAGCATTGAAATGATAATTCGGTGATTTATACCCAGAGAACAGTGCCAAGGACAACTCACAGGGAACAATCTCATTTTGTTCAGTGACAAGATAACCAACCAGGAGAAAGAGGCACGTGTGACATATCTTGAGTACAACCCTGGCCCCAGTCCCACACAAAAAGTTCAGGAGAAACTGAGGGGGAAACGGTCTAAATGAAGTCACAGAAAAATGAAGCAGTGACCCAGCAATCCCTTGAGCTCACCTGGAAGCAATGCACTGCTGGAATATGAAATTAACCTCACCTTTTCAGAGCTGGCATTTAACGTCCAGGTTACAGTAAGGTTAATAAAAGCAGTGTTAAAAATTTCCTGCCTTGTGGCATTTTAATCCAAACCATTTAAATTCTCTGACCTATATGCCTCCCGTTGTAAAGCAGGTTTTGTTCATTTTCCCCACAAAAAGACGGTTTTGGGAAGACAGGTTGAACACAGGAGAGGGTGCAGCTTGCACACATTAAAATAGAGAGAGTCCAAGGTTTAATTCCTCCTACTGCACAGTGTTTGGTCTCTGTTTACCTTAGACATGTCACATTACTTAAAAAAATAACATTTTGAAGTCAATCTTTCCAATTTCTCAGGCCTAAACTTAAAAAGAGCCACAAATAATAATTTTCTGCTACCTGCTTTCCAATTTGTCCATGCAACACCAATGTCCATGTGATGTCCAGAGAAGCTCCTACAAGGATACAGGGGAACATGGGATTTTGGGGATCAGAATGAGGATATGAAAAGGTTTTGTTGGAGGAGGTTGTAAATCCCAATTGCAAAGCAGGAACATGGTTTATGCCTCCCCTTGCCACTCCTGGCTGTCCTTCAGTGGCTGTGGGGCAACCAAACCCCAAATGCTCTAGCCCAGGTAATCCTGGTGATCCTGTTTGGGACACACCTCAGGGTGCTCCTTGGGTAAGGCTACAGAACATCTGAGCTCTGCTAAGCTTCTTTCTTTCTCCTCCTAAAACCTGCCAATATTTAAAAAGAAAATAAAAAAACGAACACCAAACACTTGTTTTTGATTTCCCTGAGAAATCCTGGATATCCACTATCAAAACCACAGTTTGAGCTACAGCTTTCTGACACCAAGGTGTCCAAGGCAAACCAAATTGCCAAAACCATTGACTTGGGAATCCTCCCAAAATTGCTGCAGGTGAAGTCTGTAGCTCTCTCTAATTAGGCTGGTCAGCAAGGTTAACATCCAGGTGGCCTGAGGATGGACTGTGAGTCCATCCATCATCACATCAGCCCAGAGCCAAGGGGATCACCTTCAAATAATTAAACTTTTCCATCCTGGCAGCACATTTGGATCGAGCATAGAAGAAACAGAGCCAAGACAAACAGATGCCCGAGGACAGAGGAAATCCCTGTGGTAATATCACCCTTCAGGAAACAAAACCAAACAAACCCTAAGCCCCTTTTTCTTTGCTCTCTATATTACAGAGGAAGCAGATCCATCACTTTTATTGCTGCACTATCTGAGGGTTTTCTGTTGGGTATCTGAATATTGCCACTGCTGGACATTAACTATCTGCAGGGATACCTCGTTTTATTTATTTATTTATTTATTATTTATAAGGAGAGGGATGGGTTTAAAGCACACACAGAACATTCCCATCAAGGTCTGCCCCTGCTGAGAGCAGACACACAGATGCTGACGGGAAGGCCACACTCCTTTGTTCCATGATCTAATGCAAAAGGCAGCTTTTCTTAGCAAACCAGTCATCCATTGTCCAGGAGCAGGAGGCAGATAATTAGTGCAGCATTACCCTCTCCTGACACTTAATTAATGGCAATATTTGGGGATGCTATGACAAAAGGCATCCCATGGGTCAGTCTTCCGTGGTGAAGGGATGCAGGCTCAGATGAGGACAGAACAGAATCACAGGATGTGGGGTTGGAAGGGAACCTCGAGGATTATCTGATCCCAACTTTCTTGGCAAAAGCACAGCCCAGACAAGATGGCCCAGCACCCTATCCAACTGAACTTTAAAACTGTCCAACATTCAGGAATCCACCACTTCCCTGGATGATTACTCTAAAAGCTGATTGTTCTCATAGAAAAAAATTTTCCACTTGTCTGAGTCTCTGATAACTGAATCTTCCCAGGAGTGACTTGCACCCATTACCCCTTCTCTTTTCCATGTGAATAGGGAGACTTCACCTCATTTATCACCACCCTTTAAACACTGGGACACGGTGATAAGATCTCCCCTAAACCTTCTTTTCTAAAGGCTGAAGGAACCCACTTCTGACTGAGACTCACAGAAAGGAAACATCCCCAATATAAATAAGTCCCTCTCCTTTGAAACTTTTTTCACAAGGATGTTTAGTTAAGGGACCAAACAATTTAGGCGGGCTGGGAAAATCCACCCTGGAAGACCCTGGAGAAGTGTCCATGGCGATGTCACCGGATAGGATGTGTACAAAGCTGGAAGAAAAACCAGCACTCAACTCCCAGCCATAATCCAGAGCATCAACAGGCTCTGGCTGGGCAGCCAACACTCAGTGGCTATTCCAAAAAAAGCTGATTTTTCCACACCAGCTCTTCTCTGCCATCCACTAAGTGTGGCTTCAGCATGACAGCTCCAATTGCCAAGCCATGGGCAAGCTGGGTATAATGAGGGATCCCTTAAAATATTAAGAAATTTCAAGTGTCTTCAGTTATTCTGTGAATTTGCATTTGAAACAGCATTTTTTTTTCATACAGCACAATAAATACTCTTTTTTTTTTTAAGCTAAGCTACAATGCACTGAAAGTCATCATTGGTCTAGTCCACATTTCAATTCTCTTTTTTTATGGTTGATTGTGCCCAAGTATCCCATTCTTCCTTGCCTTTATGCCTTTAATTTTGCCTTATAGAATAGCCTAAAAATATTTTTTTAAAACTGCACAGAGAACTCAACTTATTCATACCTCTTCTGTCAAAGAAAAAAAAAAATCAAATTAAACCCAAATTTGCAAGAAAACAGAAACCCAAGAGAAACCTGTAGTTTTTTTTGTTTGTTGTTTTTTTTTTGGTTTTTTTTATTTTTTTTTTTGTTTTAATACTTCCATCCAGGGAGAACAGCTATTTGCAAAATAAAGAATCACTTCCCAAAGAATGTTTGCAATTCTCAAAACATGAACACCAAACCAGGCTGTGCCAATGAATGGCCTAGTCGAAATCAAAGGCAAGTGGAGAAAGAGGTGGTGTTCTTCCCTGGTGAAAAGAAAAAAATGAAAACAGAGCCTTTTGCCATGTTACAGGAGTCCCCTTCCTGAGGTTTCTGCCAAGGTTAGAATACCCAGTTGGATCTACACCAGAGCCTCACCTTCCAGTGGAAGCCAGATCCAGGAATAAAATGAAGGATAAATTCCAGATAAAAAGACTTGCACAAAGCCAGACTAGATAAGCCCAGATCAGCCCTACAGCTGGTCTGGCCTCTGCCTGAAAAAATGACACAAAGAAAGAATCCACAGCCATTTGCAAGTCACTGTTTGTGGTTTCAGCATTTCCTGAGTGAGTTTTTGATCCCGTGTGCCCCATCCAAGCACATTTCCAGATTCAGGCAGCTTCCACAGCAAAGTTGTTCACTGGGAAAGCACAGCATTTTGTGCATCTTCCCATCTACTCCCACCATCAGCCAGCCCTAAAACAACCACTGAGACAAACTTCTTGTCAAGATGATGGGGAGATAAGAAAAGACACCAGCCAGTTTAGAGAATATTCTGCATTTCTCCTTCTGGACCCCCAAAATTCCTCCAAAATCCTCATTAGTGCTGCTCTCCCATGCTGCAGCCTCAAATCCTGAGCACAGTGAGATGCAGGGCCTCAACAACACAAATCAAACTCAACAAGTTTGGTTTTCACCTTTGAAAATCTGTGTCAGAAATGACCCCTGGTGAGGGTGTGATATTTGTACAGCGGCCACGCTGAACCTGAGCGAGTCAAACTTCAGTTCTCAGGGAGTCAGGGGGAATAAATTACAGCAAGGGATCAATACTTCACCCAGAGGCTGATAGCCTTGTCTCGAAGGGCCTCCAAATGGGTTCCTGCTCCCAAATCCACTCCCATCAATGGATCCATAAGACATTTTCTGGATGGTGATGGATGCGGGATTACACTTCAGACCTAAAAAACAGAGAAAAAGACAGACACAGCCCTGTTAAAAGTCAGTTAAACCCCAATAGTCTAAGAAAAAAAGAGGAGAAAGGCAAAGAAAATATACAGGGCAATCTCCAAACTTGAGGATGCCCACCTGCAAAAAAAATTAAAAGCACTAAAATCCAGGTCTTCTGGGCTGCAAATGATCTCGAGGGCAAGCAAGTCATTTGACCTCCCTGTGTCTTATTTTCTCTGCTGATAAAGGGCAACTTTTAACTCCTCGCTGTTCACAAAGTGCTTTGAGATCCTGAGCTGGAAGGCAAAGACTTAAGCACTTGATCAAAAAAAGGTAATGCTGTCTTCTGGAACATTACCAGTACACAGCTGGCTGGA
>CM019215.1:1204927-1222125 GCA_009741485.1 Malurus cyaneus samueli
AAAGACAAAAAAGCCCCCCAAAAATCTGACTGAGGTAGCAGCAAGGATTGCGGTAGCAACAGCAGAATGAAATAAATGCAGCAGTCAGAGGAAGACAACTTCTTCTTTCCAAACTCCTCATCCACAGAAATGCCTCATGGTGGCCCCAGGTATCCTCCAGCATACCAACAGTGTCTCAGGGCTTTGATATTAAAATAGTTCAACTCAAAGGCATGGAGATGATGACAGCAAAGAAAAAGAAGAGATAAAGGTGGTGCATGAGTTGGGACATGATACAGAACTAAACCCAGCTGCTGCTTTCTTACACCAAGGTTATGAAAAACCAAACTGGTGTGCCTAACACAAAAAATGGTGACAGTCCAAAAAGCATTGCAACACCTTTGGTGTGATGGCAAAATCAGAACAGTTTAGGTTGACAGAGACCTTTAAAGGTCATCTAGTCCAACCTCTCTGGCCATAAATGTTTCCAGTGATGAGGCATCCTGGTGCAGCCTTTTACTCACCTCACCATAAAATAAAATCCTTCCTTACAACTATTCTGTATCTACTCTATTTTAGTTAAAACTCACTGTCCTATCACTAAAGGTGCTCCTAAAAAATCTGTTCCCAACCTTCTTATAAGCTCCTTTCAGTGTTGAAAGTCAACATTAAGGACTCCCCAGAGCCTTCTCTTCTCCAGGCCAAACATCCTCAGTCTTTCCTCACAACAGAGCTGGCTCATCTGATAATTTTCGTGGCCTCCTCTGGTCCTGCTCCAACAGGTCCAGGTTTTTCCTGCACTGATAAAGACATTGGGTGTGTTAGGTTGGATGATAAGAGATGTGATGCTTCATTCTGGACTTGGAGATTCAAATTTCTCATGTCCCGGAGCAGCCATTCTCCCTCTGACAGGCAAAAAGCTGGGAATGGCCTTCAGTTTTTGGGGCACATGACCACGTGTCACATGATGTCCTGATGTGTGCCTTGACAAGTATCTCAGGAAGGATTAAAAACTCTTTTGGGATGCACTGACATTGACACTTGCAGCTATTCCTTCGGTTTGTCCTCCATGGAAAGCAAAGCATCAGAAAATCCCAGAAAATTCATTGAATTGGGAACGGCCAAATGGCCTCAGGCACCTGTTGTGCTTCAACATCCTTTTTGACTTTCAGAGTTTCAAAACCAAGCAAAAAAAAAAATCAGTCCTGAGATTTGCCAAACAGTGAAACTCCAGGACTAAGAGGAATCACTCACCATACTCCCTAATTGGGCCAGACACATGAAAGAGGATGAAAGTGCAACTGCCTTGAGAAAGAAATGGTTGGGAGCTAAATCCATTAGAAGTGCAGAAAATCCAGAGTGCAGCTTCCCCAGCCAGCCTCAGCGTACACACATTATTGGCAAGTGAGGCTGCAGGTGCCCTCAGGCCAGAAATCCTTCATTTTTGGGAAAAAAACCTTCAGTCCAGACTCGTGGCAGCCAAGCTGTGAGAGCCCAAGCAGCCAGGGAGAGGGTAGGTTTAGATTGGCTCTCTGGAAGAAATTCTGTATTCAGAGAGTGGCAAGTCACTGGCACAGGTTTCCCAGAAAAGTTGTGGCTCTTCCATCCTTGGAAGTGTCCAAGGCAAAGTTGGATGGGACTTGAAGCAACCTGGAATAATGGAAGGTGGGGTTGGAATGAGATGATCTTTAAGGTCCCTTCCAACCCAAACCCTTCCATGATTCTGTGGTGTCTTGGTGGAAATTCTTGACCACAACCACTAAAAATTGCAAGAATCAGGTGAAAATTCATGTGGGAGGAACAACCATCACCTGTCCTGGGTCTCAGGTGAGCTCAGAACTACCAACACAACTTCCATCCCAAAATGCAACTTGAGATGCAGCAAAACTCTTTATCTGGGAAGATACGGACACATGGGACACAGCAACAGGAAAGTCTCTGGGCAGGAATGAGGAATTATCTTAAATTTCCTCATCTACCATAGTTTAAGGCCACAGCAAGGAGGGATGTGGGACAATCAGCCTGAAAACTCAGAGATTGTTCCTGACCCATCATTTGTCTTTGGAGATCAGCAAGTGGAAACATTTTCTGCCACAGGCCACAAACAAAGAGTGAAAGTCTACACTACATTGTAAAATGACTTGATTACAACCATGCAAGTTTTGTTTTGGCAAACAGTGAATGAATCTATTTTTTCTCCAACAGAGTGGTGTGAAAGGGGGAGAGAAGGGGGGCTTTTAGAGCACTCCGAATGTTTCATGTTGATTTATCATTTTCAGAGTGTTTCCATTTTAAAGCTTTTTCTCCCTGTAAGTGAGGAAAAATTGAAATATTTTGTTGTAGCCTAACCAACCCTTTTAGCAGCAGCCACCTCCCACCCCATCCCACCAAGCTATTGAAATGTCCCTTATTCACACAGCTCTGGAGTCACATTCTTACCTCACAGTAATACATTTACAGGAAAATTTAAGAGCAGATCTAAATGCCTTTAATTTGATTGGCAATAAAAGCATTTCCCTCCCCATCCCCACGGCACTTCCCAAGTCTTTTGTCTACTGCTCCTCAGGGAGACTTGTCCAATTTACTGTGAAGGCAGTTTGTACAAATTGAAACAAGCATTTCCTAATGTGCTAGACGCAGGGAAAGAAAAGAAAAAGAAACAAGAAAAGAAGTTTTATCACAGCTTTATCCTCATCACCTAAAATACAAATAAAAGAATAACCAAGCCAGACTAAAAGGACATCCATTCTGCCAGGGGCATGAATTGGTATTTTAATGAATGAAACTTTTCTTTCTTTGTATTTCCTGTCAATGAAAGAATCATGCCATAACCAGAAAAGTAGGATGTAGGATTTCAAGGAAAGAGTTGGTCCATATTGCTTGGAAAGGGAAATATACTGGCAGGTAAAATCAAGAAGGCAAAATTATTTAAGAGTTCTAAATCAATTCACTCTCCATTTAGGGACACCTGGATGGGCAGCATTAGTAGTGGGAATAAAAGGTGAGATTTCAGCATGGAAAAAAATAGCGTTTATTATTATTATATTTTTATTATAATTATTATTATTTTATTATTATTATTATTATTATTCACTATTACATCTCAATCAAATCAAAAACCTAATTTCTTATTCTCAAATCCCAACCGCAAACAAAAGCCCTGTAAGGTTTGACTTAATCGGCTGTCTTCTCCCTGCATACCATTATTATTATTTATATTATTTTTTCTTACATTGCTCTTATCCTGTTCACCAATCACAATCAGTCCCAATGTCTCTATGTGGACCTGGCAGTGTATTGTTGTCATTTCATATGAAATTGTTTGAGAAAAGATTTCCATTCCTTTGAATTATCTGAGCAGATTTATAGCTGCATTCAGAGAACTGGTAAATGGCAAGTAAATAAAATTGTTGTTGCCTATGATCCACAGTTTTGCTTTGGGCAAGTTGATACACAAGGAAACCAAAGCTGACATCGCTTTCAATAATTCTTTAAGATTTTGTTTCAGGAAAAGAGGAATTTCTCCAAAAATAGTGAGAGGAGAGGTGTCTTTCCTCTGAGCAAAATCTGTGGGTGAAGCCATCTCCCGTTGGCCTGAGGTGGCTTTGAAAACTTTCTTCTAGCCAGTATGTAAGATGTCATCTCATCACCCCAGCTCTGAGCTCTTCAAGCCACACTCACTTTGCTCAGACTCTCTTAGGAACAGCCTTCTATCGCGTTCTGTATCCTTTCAGCATGACAATTTCACAGATCTGTAAGCAATAACTGTTGATTTTGTTCAGGTTTGTACCAATAGCTGACAATATTTATAAATGCTTAAAATGCCGTTTTCCTCGTATAGATTATGTACAAAACACCCAGCTGCATTCAGATACTGGCACCCTGAAATATTTCCTCACTTTTACTCATCCACCTATTTTCACCTGCTGGGGAATGGTGCTGATATTTTTTGATCCCAGCTGGAATTAAACCACAACCAGCAACAAACCCACAACCATCAAACTTTGGACACAATTTATACATATTTAAAGTAAGTTTTGGGTGAGAAAGACATGACTAACAAAAAAAAAAAATGGAAAGGAAGATAGACCTGGTTATTACCTGGAGTGATAATCCCCAGTGAAAGGCCCATAAAAGAATGATGTCGGCGATAACGCCCATTCAAACAGTTTGTTTTACTCAGTTTGATTCTATCCACCCATTTATAATTCGTGCTCAAAATAACTCTAATGGGAGAGATCTATTAAGCGAGATGGCAGATATTCTTTGTTCATGGTCTTTATAAAGAATATGCATTAAGGAGTTACTTGAAGTCTTTTTGGGAAAAAAGTTCCAAATTTTATGTTTGGCAATTATGTCACTCCGGTAGTAACATTATTCTACTTAAGATGCATGATAGCGCCCATTAAAAGGAGAAACACGGCACACATTGGAAAAGAAAATATTCGCCTACCATTTACTGTTTGAACTGAGGCAGGAGAGTAATAAAAATTATGCTGAAATTTGGCCTGCCTTTTAATTTGCCGTGCAGCTGCCCACAGCAATTGATAGCTAAAGTGCTATTATTTTTTTAATGCTTAAATTTACATTTAATTATCATTAAATGCTACTCAATATCCCTGTCCTAATAGAGAGATGCTTTAAGGGCCCTATTCACAGTAACTGTTATGTTCCCATCACACGTTGGGAAGCAAATGAATAGGGAATGTGGTGTGGATTGTGAGAGGGAACGAAACAGTCCCAGTGATTGCTCTTATTTGGGGACTACAATTTGCAATAGGTGTCCATTTGCAGTGCGAAACTGAGAATCAGCCTTTTGCAGAACTCTGGCCCATGGCTTTCCTCTGACTCTGTGCAAATGCAAGTCCAGAAACTGGGAACAGACACAAGTATTTTTGCTCTTAACTTTTACCCAAAAAAGTATCTCCCCCACCCAGCACCACTTTCAAAAAAGAATCAGCAATATTGAATGCGAGCCTATCTGTATTTCTGTCCGAAAGTTGCTGAGGGAGCTGAGATTGTTCACCTGGAGAGGAAGGATAGTGCGTCAGTGATGTATACATGGAGTCTGCTAGAGGTGTATTGGACTTGTTGAATAACAAATTATCTCTACACATAGAGAGTATTATAAAGAGGCGGCAATAACATACATGATAGCCCTAGTACCCCTATGCTAGCGTTCGTCGCAGTGGTTACCGCCTCAAGATGTGTACCACAACGATCATTTCTGGGCGAATGGATTGAAATACAGATTTTCAAAAAGAGAGAAATAAAAAAATAGAGCGTCCCTGTGTTTTTGGTTCTCGTGGGCTTTTGTGTTGCTTATTTGTGTTGATGGAGTTCGTTTCAAAGGTGTTTAAAGACGACCTGTGGAGTCATCAAACATCAGCACAGGCTGCAAGTTGAGAGAGTTGTGTGATGTTCCCTCGCTATGTGGAGATATTCAGGCCCTGATTGATCCATTATTTAAACGTTGCCATGAGAAAATCATGCCTCTAGTTGACCCTGCCTCTTCAGGAGGTCAGTGTCGACTATTAAGATGACCTCCAGAGTTCTCTTCACACCTTGGCATCCTGGCAATTTTCCTCCTGTGATGCCTGAAACCAGACATTGAGAGCCATTCATAGTGCCTTCTTGGGCAGACGTATGACCCTGACGATCTAGCCTATTTACTAAACAGGAGGTAGAATAAGAAAGAGTAAGAAAGTGTGCACTAACCCACCAGGGTTGGTAGATTTTTTATTTTTGTTCTTTTTTTTTTTTTCCTCCATTCCTGTAATACAACAAACATGGTACATAAAACCACTAGAAAATATGTGACTGGCGCGAAAACCAGATAGACAGTCACTGGGTTGCAGGGTTGTGCCACTGTGGATCCACGAACTGATCAGCCACCCTGCGCGTGGCAAAGTCTACAATCAAAACAACTTTCAACTCGTTCTAGAAGTTAGGAGAGGAGTGGAGTTAGCAGAGAAACAGCTGATATTATCCTGCTTATGCTTCTCAGGTTTGCCATGGCCAAAGAAACGGATTGGAGGTGCAGGGAAATTTTATTTTTATTAGAAAACATTAGATCATTGAATGGTTTCGTGTTGGAAGGGACTAAAATCCTCATTCCCACCCCTGACATGGCAGGACACCTTCCACTGCATTAGTCCCCAGGCTTTGCTTCCAAAGCCCTCATCCAACCTTGACCTGGGAACAATGCCAGGGATGGGGCAGACATAGCTTCTCTCTGACCACCACCCTCACAGGGAAGAATTTCCATCTAATATCGGTCACTATTTTGGGACAATCGTTAAACGCTGCTTCTCTTTCAGTTTAAGCCCATTTAAAATGCTCCCAAGTAGGATGAATCCATGTTGGTGATCCACTGCAAGCTCCTCCGTCTACCCACATGCATTTTGAGCAGCGATCGGGGTGATGGAACAGGAATTATCCTCATCAAACAGCACCTGACAGGGCAGTGAGATGACAGCTCCAGCCTCCAGAACAATCTCAACAAACCAGAAGTGATGTTGAACAAAGAAAATAAGGCGCTGCTTAATCCAGGTCAACTGCAAGAGCCTGAATTTAGAAAGAGCAAACCAGAGCAGCAACAGAGGATGGGGAGCTGCTGGCCAGAGCTGCAGAGAGGGATGGAGAGATGCCACAGACTTCAAGCTGAACACGGATCCGCAGTGACATTCCCTGTAACAGTGGCAGGCATCATCATGGGATGTGTAAATAGGATTACAATCTCCTCAACAAGGAGAGCAAACCTTTTGCTTGACCCCGCACCGTGGAGCCCTCAGCTGTAGGCAACAAGCTGCAGCAAAGATTTTTGTCAGAGGCTGAAGAGAGTCTAGAGGGAGCTCGGAGAATGACAACAGGTCATGAAAACATAACCTGATAGGAAAGATTGAGTAAATGGGGCGGCTTTTCCTGTAGAAGGGAAGATTGATGGACAGACTTAATCCTTCAAATTCTGCGAGGCTGCTGAAAAAAGACAGGGAGGAAAAAATTCTTCTCATTCCTGCTGGGCAAGACAAGGAAATAGTTACAAGCCAAAGTGGGAAAGATGAACTGAGGCATTGGGAGAGTCTGTGAGGGAGGATAGAGAATCTCTGGGAACAGGCAAAGTGCAGAAAGGTCTTAGACCTGGAGGTGATAAAAGCAGCCAATGCTGCCTGGGGTCAGCACTGGGTCTGTTTAACATCTTCATTGATGACCTGGAGGATGGGGCAGAGCCCATCCTCAGTGTGTTTGCTGGAGCCACCAAACCCAGAGAAGTCGCTCCAAGCCAAATCCAGCCTGGCCATGGACACTTCCAGGCAATTTGTGCCAGGGCCTCACCACCCTCTGAATACAGAATTTCCTCCTAATCTAAAATCTAAAACCTCTGTCTTTCAGTTTGAAGCCATTACCCCTTGTCCTGTAACTTCATGCTCTTGTCCAAAGTCCCTCTCAGCTCTCCTGGACCCTCTTTCAGTGCTGGAAAGTGCCCTAAGGTCTCCCTGGAGCCTTCTCTTCTCCAGGCTGAACAGCCCAACTCTCCCAGCCTGGCTCCACAGCAGATGCTCTCCAGATCTCTGATCCTCTCTGTTGCTTCCTCTGAACTCACTCCAGCAGCTCCACATCCTTCTCGTGATGAACTTCAGTGAATTCCCACAGCCCCAGCTCCCTCCTGTCCAGGCGCTCTATTCCAGCTCTATTACTGCCTTCACTGGGGGCTTCAGAACTGACTGATGATGATGACACCTCTGCCTCTGAATGACCCACTTGAGATGTATTTTTCTGAGGCTTTTCACCCAGATAAAATCCTTTGACCAACCAGCCTGACCTTCTTCATAAAAAGTGTGCAGATCATTTCACAGAAATCATCTTTATGCATCAACCTCTGGTCAGCCCAGGTCATCTCCTTCCATAGGAGCCTCCCTAAGGCTCCAGGTAATGAAGGATCAGCCCAGCCACTCCTCTAGGAGAGCTGTGTCTTCTCAACTCTTGAACTTTGATGTTTGATCTCTCTTTTGCCTTTTAACCTCCCTCAAATGAACTAAACAAATTGACCTCCTTTCATTTCTCACTGGGAGATTTGTTTGCACATGAGCCACAAGGAAGAATACTCAGCATTTCCTTCCTTTCCATGCAGCTGCCTCCACTCCCGTCGGTAAAATTGACAGACAAACAGAGCTCTCCTTTGGCAGAGTGCCAGAGACTCAGAGAATATTTTGGGTTGGAAGGGACCTTTTAAGTCATCTAAAACAATTCCCCTGCAATGAGCAGGGACATCTACAGCCAGGACTAACTTGGTTAATATGAAAGTTTTTCAAAGTCATGAGATCAAAGGATATATTTGCAAAGCCTTCTTCTCACAGGGTTGACTCAGTCATTCGTGTCACAGACGTGCTTCTTTTACCTTCTTTTCTTAGGGTTTTTCTCAATTATTAAAACCAAATCTCAATAAACCTGGAATTTAGCTGGAAGAATGTCCCTTTCCTCTTTCTCACAGAGCCTGAATTTATGAACAAGCTCTGTGGTTGAATCACCTTTTTGTTTTGTTTTGTTTTGTTTTGTTTGGTTGGGTTTTTTTTTTTTTCTTTTTTTGGGGGTGTCGGACAAACCGAGTGCCTCATCACTGGAGGTCAATCAGAGCAGCTGGAGATGACTTTCTTCTTTTTCAGTCTGGGCTTTTGAGGTAATTTATCCCCTTCTGGATATTTTGTATAGTTTGTAATATTAACATCATGTTCTGGGTGGCTTTGGGCAGGCAGGGAGAGGAGAGCAGTGTCCAGGAGCTGCAGAAATTCCTGGCAGAAGGGTGGGCTGGGAGCAATGCCCAGCCTGCAGCAGGACTGGGGGTGCAGCAGCACAGATATTTCCTCCCACTTTGCCTCCCAGCTGAGTTCTAAAGCCAATGAAAGGTCCTTGTAGAGTGAAGTCATCTCCATCCCCACAGCCTGAAGACCTCACTGTCTAGCCTAGGTTGACAAGACACAAAATATGACACAACAAAAAAAAAAAAACAAAAAACAAACAAAAAAGAAAAAAAAAACAGGGCATTATATCTATAATCTTAGACAAATTAAACAGACTTGCAGAAGCTTCTAGAGACACTTCTGTGGTACTTGACTGGTGTGACATCACCGATGACTGTAAACAGCCTGACTCAACCCCCTGAACCCTGCTCTTGTCTCTCCTCCTCCAGTGAAGTGCACGACAGAGCAGAGCGAACGCCCACGGAGCCAACGTGGAGTAGGTGCAAAGTAAAACCAGCAGAGCTTATCCCAGAAATGAGCTGTTCCTGCTCTTCTCGAGATTTGCTAAGAAATATCGACAAAAATCCTCTTCTTTTGCATTCTTCCTTGTCAAACTCCTTATTTGAGGAAACATCCAATCGCTTCCTAATGGATTTGGTTTCTCTCCCCTGTGGAAGAGAGGTCTCCAGGAGCATTTTGTCCCAGGAACAGATAGGATCAGCACAGGCTGCGAAATCAGAGACAGGCTGATAAGAGATCCATGACATTTTACGGAGATATACTCCGAGCCACAAAGTGAGACAGCTGGTTCCCTGTGCCTCTAATTGTGTTGACACCAAAAGCTCTGGCTGTTCTCAGCACATCTGATTGCAGCCTTTGCTCAGTCTCATTTTTCATCCAGCTCAGCAACACCATGCAAAGCCAACAGGAACAATTCCTGTCTAAGGCCTTCTTTCATTGCTCAGTCATCCCCAATGTTTGCAGCTATACCCTCAGGTAGACCAGACCCTTTCTTGCCCATCAGAAGGCACCTCCATCCCCACCAGGATCATGAAACCTCCACCCAGGACCTCCTGTTGATGTCAGAGGGCTTCAAATCTGATGGGCTGACAGGCAGCACAAAGGGGAAGGAAACCACAAACAGAGATGGGAAGGGATGGATGCAAGTTGTCTGTACACATTTCACGTTACACCAATGCCTGCACATCAGACACGGAGAGCAGAAGCGAGGAAAGCAATCTGGAAGCTGATTGTGCTCCTTTCATGTCAGTCCCAGCTGTCACTTCAATAAACAGACTCTTCTTCCACATCTACCTGGCTGCACGTCTTCTCACAAGAGAACAGAAGACAGCCTTCAAAACCTGCGACGTGGCACCAGAGACAGGCTGGCCTTAGGCAAATGCCAAGAAGAAGGGCTGGATATGTTTTGTTTAGCTTGGAAAATCTCAGATTCATGGACCCTTCCCCTCCCCCTTCCCCATTTAAGCTGTATAAACTTCTTGAGATCAAAACTACCTGCCAGAAAAACCCTTCCATCAAAAGTATCACGGATGCCATGTAAAGATGGATGCTTTCCATGCTCAAAGCACGAGGCAGTGCACCCTGAGACAGTTTGGCTCCCCAAAGCAGCACTGAGGGTGATAAATGACAGACTGATGGCACAAGTCCTCAGAACCCAAAGATCTTTACTTGTACATCAGGCTTTTCTGGTACTAAGGAATTCACATCAAGAGAAAAGGAAACTCCTGAATCTTTGGGAGACCAAAGATCTCTTGGGCACTGAGCTGAGTGTAATGTTTTCTGCTATTCCAGGCCACATCATGGCAGTGCTTACATGACTTTATGCCAGGTCACTCTGAGCTCATTTTGATCATGATATGATGTCACCCTTCCCATTTTTTTTTTTTTTCATTAATATAACAGTTCAACATTTCTTCTGGCTCCTACAGAAGGTGATCTAGACAGCTTCCAGCCTGAATTGTCTGAGTACAAATGCTCCAAAACTCTGTTGCTTCTACCTCAGGGGTTTTCTGTCTATTTTTTACCTGCACTGCCTTCTTCTGTTTGCTGTTTTGTGCCATGTTGTCTACTTTTTGTGAACCTTGCATGTAGAGCAGTCTTAATCTATCCATATGCTAGACAAACACAGAAATATTACATATTTCAGTGAACAGCAAAATTAAATTTCCAGTCAGTTCAAAATCCAGGTTTCATCTGCCTTTTCACTGGTTACGAAAGATGAATATTAATGTCTATTTGCTGTAATAAAAAACAGGGAAGAGGAACACAGGAAAGAGGGAAGTGCTGTCTAGTTTGCTACTCTGACGTTAGAGTAAACTTATTAATTATAAAAGATGTACACGCACGAATGGACAGAGACCAATTGCACCACACTAGGTCAGCTTAACAAAATTAGAAATGGCATTTATAAATTTATATTGGATTTCAACAGAATAATGAAAAATGCATCTGAGGATGGCAACAAATCCTGAGTCCACAGGACCATCTTGATAGACAGTGCTGCAACTGCTGAGGGGAGGAAGATGCAGGGCAAAATGGGTGAATTAATAAAGTAATGGATTCCTAAATCCTAGGATCCTGCTCTCCCATAACGAAACATAACTTCCCAAAGCAGAAATATTGCTATTCAACATACACAGTCAGATATGCTCTCACCTACACCACTGTTCACCACCAGTCACATTATAAATACACCTTGCAGAGGGATAAATGAGAAGCAGAATTGTCTGGTGAGGACACAGTGCAGAGTGGGAAATAAAGAATCTGCTTCTGCGTTTGGCTGTGATTCCTCAAGAAACACAAAACAAATTAGTACCTTCATTTCAGGTTTCCTACCAAGACCGTGGGAGAAGATGGAAGCCAATTAAGTCCAGTGTAAATCTAACTCAACAGATCTCAGAATCATAGAATCTTTAAGGTTGGAAAAGGCTTCTAAGATCATTGAGTCCAACCATTAATCCAACACCACCATGGTCACAGCTACCAAATCACCAAGGGCCACTCCTTCAAGCCTTTTGAGCACTCCCATGGATGGTGATCACACCACCTCCCTGAGCAGCCTGACCACCCTGCAGGTGAAGAAATTCTCATGAATCACGGCCCAGAGACAGCAGTGGCTGTGAGCCAATTTTCCAGTCAGATTAAAGTGAGTTTGCTAAAAAAAACTTCCATTCAACCTGCCATAGTACATATTTGAGGAAAAACAACTACGATCAATTTTCCAACTCATTCACCTTTGCCACTGATGGAGAACGTGGCAGATCCCATAATTGTTTCAACTGGTTTTAAACATCCCACCAATCTGCTGTTCACAGAAGGACTTTCTGCCTGTGTTTTTAAACCACAACATCTCCCTAAGCCAGGAGGGAAGGTGAGCACCATGATTACCTTTATCTCAACTTTCCCCCTCCTCAAACAAAAAATATTTTTTTAAAAAATAAGTTTTGAAAGTAAGGGTTGCTCCAGAGTAGGAGCAAAGCCACAGGGAGGCAAAGGAATTGCTGGGGTTGCTTACAACAAGGCAACAGGATGAATATTAACATAAACTGAAGAGGAACGAGTAATAGAGATGTTTTTCACCATCGACATTCACCAGAGGGACGCAGCAAAAAAACACAGCAGCAAATCCTCGGAAAACGCTCCAACAACCAACCCTCATTAGCTGGGGATGCTCCACGACAGAGCAGAGCCTCCTGCCATGTCTCCTGCCTGCAGCAGAGCGTGGTAGGAGAGCACAGGATTAGCATAGCAGGAGAAAAGAGATTTCACCTCCTTTGAAGGGTTTAAGGGCCAGGATGACGAGAGAGCGAACACGGAGCATCTGGATGTGTAAATATGCACTGTCAAAGGTGCTTGTCTTCTCCAGGCCAGCTCCACTCACAAAGTATCTGCCAAGGAGGCAGCAGAGACAGCTACCAGCCTGAGGCAGCCTGTGGAGAGCTAAATTCATCCCCTTCCCATCTTTCTTTCACCCTAATGACAGATACTTCGGGGTACCTCCACCCTCATGCTGGGAAAACCGCGTCGGTCACATCTTCTCTGACAGTCTCTGATCAGTTCTGAGTCAGAGACCCTAAAAAGCCCCATTTCAGCCCATTTCCCAGTTCACCAGGCATTGTAGGGCTCCTCCTCTCTGCTGATAAGCTCGTGTAGCACATGATGGCACCAAAGGGAACCAGGAGCAAATATCAAAGAGGAAAAGCAGCTCCCCTCCAGCACCTGACTCATGCGAGAGGAACGCCAAGCCCCGAGCAAGCCAATGAAAAACAGCTGAGTGGCAAAACCCTGCACCCAGGGGAGAAAAGTTGCCCTTAAAAACTGCAGACTGCATTTTTTTCCACCAAAAAAGGTTGTATTTTTTATACAGTGAGGCCCTGATGAGGACAGGACCGCACAGTGTGGGGTGCGTTTGTCAAAATGTGGATGCCAAGCACCATCTCTGATGCCCTGAGAGATCCACGTGGGGCTGGCAGATCTGACTGGTGATGCATAGACTTCTGTGCTGGCAGAAGTGTGAGAACCAGCTGCAAATTCAGGCACCCAAATCACAGAATTTTTTGGGTTGGAAAAGACCTTTAGGACAGTTGAGTCTAGCCATTAACTAAGCCCAACTCTAAACCATGTCCCCCAGTGCCACATTTACACATCTTTTGAATTCCTCCAGGAATGGTGACTCCACCACTTCTCTGGGAAACCTGTTTCAAAGCTTGACAAGCCTTTTAGTGAAGAAATTTTCCCTTATAGCCCATCTAAATCTCCCTTAGCACCATTTAAGGTTATTTCCTTTTTTTCTATCGCTTCTTACCTGGGAGAAGAGACCAACCCTCACTTCTCAGTGTGTGCCCATAGCTACTACGAGACTTAAGTCAGTAGAGCCAGTGAAGAGTGGAGAGCAAGTAAAAATACAAAGGAGGTGCCTACTTTCCAGTAGAGAGAAGGAGTGGAGGAAGTCTGAAGCTCCTGGGAAGCACAGACATAAAACAGATGTAAAAAATCCCTTTAAATTTACCTTTACATTTATCATTTTCTGCAGTCTTTTCAAGACTTTATCCAATTCTTTCTTTCCAATACAGTAGAAGAACTAAAATTGAAACATCTTATCAGACTGGGAAAAGACTACTGGAGTGGGGGAAGAGCCATAAAATAAAATCCCACGAATTCCTGAGCCACCTGGAAAAGACAAACCTCCTCTTCTTTTTTCCAATGTAAGAACTGGGGGATAATGAAGCAAAACCAGGAAAAGAAGCAAAAGAAGGAAAAGAAGGAGGGAAGGAAAGAGGGAAGGAGGGAAGGAAGGAAGGAAGGAAGGAAGGAAGGAAGGAAGGAAGGAAGGAAGGAAGGAAGGAAGGAAGGAAGGAAGGAGGAAGGAAGGAAGAAGAAGAAGAAGGAAGGAAAGAAAGAAAAAAAGAGAAAAGAAAAGAAAAGAAAAGAAAAGAAAAGAAAAGAAAAGAAAAGAAAAGAAAAGAAAAGAAAAGAAAAGAAAAAGAAAAGAAAGAAAAGAAAAGAAAAGAAAAAAAAGAAAAGAAAGAAAAAAGAAAAGAAAAGAAAAGAAAAGAAAAGAAAAGAAAAGAAAAGAAAAGAAAAGAAAAGAAAAGAAAAGAAAAGAAAAGAAAATACCCCACTATGTAACATCTAAGTAAGAAAGAACTTCATGCCACAGGTTGTTGTGCATCCCGAAACTTTACACGGGCTCAAAAATGCAACAGAACTATGAAAAGAAGCAGAAGAGGGGAAAGGAAGAATAAAAATACACTGTGTGGTATTAAATGTACCACTTCTGACTGAAGAAAACAGGAAAACACTGCAAGAAGCCCTGCCCTGTTGGTCCTGTTCTCGTGCTTTTCACAAAACTGCCTGGATTTGGCGCATTTTGCATGGATCCATCTCTGTCCTGACCCAGTTCATTTCCTGCCATGACAATTCTAGAAGGAAATCCTTCAGGAAAGCACAAAAACAGACAGTTCAAGACCTGCCAGGCTACTTGAAATTCGCCTCTTCTGACCAGTTACCCTGTCTGACCTCCTTCCATGGCCATGGTGAGGATGGCTCCACTCAACCCCAGTAACTTGGACTTATAAATAATGTTAGACCCAGCCTTAAGAGCCAGGGTTGGAGATATTCAAATCTGCATCACCCAAGAGTGGAGAAAAAGGATTAAGGAGAATGCAGGAGCATTGACAGAGGCCTTTCACATACCAAGGGCTGGTGGCTGAGCATCCTTCTGTGTCCAGGCAGAACCAAATCCAAATCCATCAGTGAATTTATGAATGTAAAAACACTTTGGAGACCAAAGTCAGGAATGGGCACAAGGAATTTACAGGTGCCAAATTCACACCTGACAAAGAGCGTGCAAAAGATGCATCTGTGTTGTGCTTCATTTCACTGCTCTGCACAGAAATGCTGCAATTATGTCGTGTAATTGCATCCCTGTTAGGCATGAATGCAAATTGAGGTGGTTGTGAGGTGTGAAAATATTTAGATCCCAATAAGGTGAGGTGACAGACAGACCCTGCTGTGCTGTATCTGCTCTCAGCCAGTGACAGCAATGCCCACAGCTTTTCCAGCACCCAGGAATTCCCATTCCAACATCGTTACAGAGAGATGCAATATTGAGTAAAAATACAGACTCTCACACTCGATTTTTTTATTCTCTATCCAAGCTTGTCTAATTTCACTGGTCCCATTATTTTATTGTTTGGTGGGTGTTTTACTTGACTCTATGTAAACCACAGGATCCACGTTTGAGAATTGTTTCCTTTTGCCCTTTGTAGCCATCAGCCAGGTTTTTAACTTATATTTTTTTTTGCCTCAGAAACCTTTTTCAGCCTGAAGAAAGCACCATTCTGAAAATAAATAAAACAGAAAAGGAAGGAGACCTCTGTAATGGAGTTGGGAAATGGACCAAAAGAACTTGTATTTCAAATGTTCTATTGCACCTTTTGCTTGTGTTACATTCAAAGCTTCGGGAAGCCATCCAAACCTGTCCAGACACAAAATAATCCATGGAAATTACAGCTGCAAGGTGCCAGTGACAGCAAAAGAAGTGTTTTGATGGGGAAAATGAAACTGAAAATTCAAGGACAAGGTGAAAAGCATGGAACAGCTTATGCAGGAAATGTCCAAAAAAGAAAGGGTGAACTGATGAGATTTGACACCACCACCACTCCCCAAAAAATAAAGTGACAAGGGCACTGAAAGAAGCCCTGTGCAAAATTTGATTGGACAAATGTTGGAGGAGTTTTTGTCCTTCCCAGAGGTTTCTGCTTCCCCTTTTATCTCACTGGACGATCTAAGAGGTCCAGGAGAGCCTGAGGGGAGGGGATGTGTTGGCTGCTGAGTCCCTGAGCCCATAAAGCTTTCCTGAAGACACATCACAGAGAGTCCAAGGACACCTCTCTGCTTCCAAAACCACTCACAAGCTCATGGCTCCTCTTCAACATTTTCACAGGGATGATGTGATAGGAAAAAGGGATAATGGCTTCAAACTGAAGGAAGGCAGGTTTAGATTGGATATTCAGAGGAAATTCTTCCCTGTTAGGGTAGTGAGGCACTGGAACAGGCGGGCCAGAAAAGTTGTGGGTGTCCCACCCCTGGAAGTGTCCAAGGTCAGGTTGGATGGAGCTCTGAGCAACCTGGTCCAGTGGAAGGTGTCTCTTTCTGTGGCAGGGGAGCTGGAACTGGATGAGTTTTAAGGTCCCCACCAACCCAAATCGTTCCATGATTTACATTCCCCTTGGTAAATAACCTGATTAAGTCACATTTAACTCCAAAAAAGCAATGCTCCAAAGACACATCAGCGATGCAAAAACGAAAATTGTCTTTAAATTCAAAGACGATAGAAAAGCTTATCTGTTGTACCTTTCAAATCAAACCCCAATTTTGCTATTAAGAGGAAAATAAAAACACTGCAACTGGAGCATAAAGGAAATAGTTTAAGGTCAAATAAAACCACAAACAATTCAGGCAATTAAGATCATGGGAGCACTGGGGGGGAGCAAGGAATTGTGTCTAATGGGTTCCACAGCAAGTCCAGAAATACTTATTCAAATTGAGCAGAGCCTCTTTCTTTGTGCTGCCTCAATCCAAGGATTAAAATATTTTCCAGGAAAGGCATGAGAACCTGGTCCCTAATGATTACATGCCCATAAAAATCAGAAGGTATTGCTGTTATTTCAAGGAGGTATCATAAACTACTGAATCCATTAAATTTTGCCAGGCACTGTGCACATTGCAGATGTTTCAGAATAAATCATTTCCGTGCAAAAACAGAGGATGTGCAGCCCCAGCAGGGAGGGGCAATCCCACTTTAAATTGCTCAAAGGAAACACCTGCCTCCACCAGGCCATTATTTTGCATGGAAACATTTTAAAATCCATTTTCAAACACCCAATTCGAAAAGTTGAGCTAGCCACTCTCTGCAGATAAAATTAAGACAAATTATAAAAGAGTGAAAGGCTAAAA
>CM019215.1:1222140-1291901 GCA_009741485.1 Malurus cyaneus samueli
GTTTCATTTTGATGAGGTGGAAACCAAAGGCTCTCCACCTGTCTTATTTTTTGTTTTTAAACCCTCATGGAAGATATAATAAAGATATTTAAGAGAAAAAAAAAGAAAAAAAACCAAAAACAAAACAACAAAATAAACTACCAAAACCCAACTGACTTTAATCAGTGGGTAATTACTGTGACTCCAATTAATCAATGTTGATTCCATAAATTCTATACAAAAGAGATTGTTCCTTTGCTTAATTTAGATCGAAAATGTTCCCTAAATTCCAAGTTCAAGGTTTTGACCATTAAAATAGGCTTAACTCAGATAAGCACAGCCTGATACCACCATCATTCACATAATAAATTAACAGCCTAGTCCCATGACAGTGCTGTCTCTAGATACCAAAAGATCCTTCATCATGTGTCATGGGGGTAAAATATCCACTTTTTCATTTCAGATCAGCCAAAAAGGTTCTCCATTTTCTGCTCCTAAATCTATACATTCCAGTTTGCATCACCCAGACCTAGAGAGCTCTGCTCCCCACGGAGGATGGGGCAGTTTCTATGCACAGGACATGCTGATGGAATTTCTGTTTGTTGTGGTCCTGTAGGTGATGGAGCAGAGGGAAACAGAGCAGTCCTTGAAGCTGCCAATTATCCCATCAATCCTGGCAGGACTTTTGGAGAAGGATGTGGCTGAACACCAGCAAATCAACCCTTTTCTTTCAGGATGTGCATCCCGGCACTCCTTGGTACCTTTGGATTTCATGTTTAAAATAACAGTGGGCTGAAACCAGCAGATAAAGGTTCAGGTCACTGCTCTCAGATTTCTTGCTCAAGCCCCTCCATCTTTGTTCTTCTCCCTGCCTCCCCTAAAGGAGCCAAAGGTCCTAAAACAGGAATTCCTACCACAGCAATCATAGAATCACAGAATTCTTTTAGGCTGGAAAAGCCCTCTAAGATCGAGTTCAACCCTTCCCCCAGCACTGCTAAACTACCACTAACCCATGTTCCCAAGTGCCACATCCACACCTCTTTTCAATCCCTCCAGGGATGGTGATTCCACCACTGCCCTGGGCAGCCTATTCTAATGCTTGGCAGCTCTTTCAGTGAAGTAATTTCTCCTAATGCATTTGTTAGACCAGAATTTTTGTCTTTGTTCGCTGTTCTCAGCTCCATGCAGCACAAAGAGCTATCTCCACGCATCTATTTGCAGATTAAAAGAGAAAAACAAGCAAACAAGCAAAACCAACCCCACTGTGGTCTGAATCCAAAGCCATTTCACATATTCTGAGATAAGAACTTAAAATGTTTTAGATGTTGGAGGTGTGTCCCTTCTTTTTCAATCTGACCTTGGCTTCATTACTCAGTTATTAAGCTTTTTAGAAGCAAAATAAGCGACTACATAATGATTTGGTCCCCACTGGATGTTGACTTGATAAACACTACAATTAATTCAAATTACCATGCTGCCCTTCCTTTCCCTTCACACTTTCAGAAATGTCTCTCTGAACCAATCTATGATTACCAGTCATACATAAAAGCTTCAGAAAAACACTCCTCCACAAGCATATGGCAGAGCAAATTTGTCCAGCGTTGCAGGCTTTCCATGGCATTTATCTCGAGGAAGATAGAGACGTCTCTGCGTGTTGGCTTTCCTCAGAGAGGCACAGAGCTCTCCTTTCATCCCTTTATGGAGTGCACCGTGTCCTCAGGGGAGGATCCTGCTCCCAGAGATGCTTCAGGCAGATGAGGGCTGTGATCAGCTGCCCAGGATCTCAGCTGTGACATCCGTTCTTAAAGCCAAGGCTGCGCTTTCGAGGAGCTGCACCAGACTTCAGGCACACGCCATGGCAACCAAATTCAGGGGGATTGTTGAAACGTCACTTATCTCAGAGAAAAAAAAAAAAAAAAAAAAAGGGGGGGGGAGGAAAAATAGCAGCAAGTTTAAACTGACACTATATGAACAATTTATTCACAGGATCACAGAATCATCAGGTTGGAAAAGTCTCTGAGATGATCGAGTCCATCTTTGCCTGAATCTCCACCTTGTCGAGCACAGCAGAGACCGAGTGCCACGTGCGGTTGTTTCTTGGACATCTCCAGGATGGGGATTCCCCCACTTCCTGGGCAGCCCCTTCCAATGCTTCCCAATGCACAACCCTTTCTGAGAATAAATTCCTCTGAACTTCCCTGGTGTATCTTGAGGCCATTTCCTCTTGTCCTGTCCTTGCTCCTGAGAGAACGAGACCAACCCCACCCAGGCCAACCTCCTGTCAGGGAGGTGTAGAGAGTGAGAAGATCATCCTGACCCTCCCTTTCCCTAAGGCTGAGCTCTCTCAGTTCCCTCAGCTGTTCCTCTTAGGACTTCTTCTTTACCTTCTCCAGCTTGTTTCCCTTCTCTGGACACGCTCCAGCCCTTCAATGTCTTTCTTGAAATGAGGAACCCAGAGCTGGATGCAGCACTCGAGGTGTGGCCTTACCATTGGCCAGCACAGATGGATAATCCCTACCCTTGTCCTGCTGGCCACACTCTTCCTCTGACAAGCCAGGATGCCCTTGGCCTTGTTGCCCACCTGGTTCATGTCCAGACACACAACAGACTGTTTAAAATACTTTAAACACAGCAATATCAGCACATCCCCACTGTTCCTGATATTCCCCTATCCAAGAGAAGGAAAAGCACAGGGAACAGCGCTACAGCTGCCAAACACAACAGCAGCTGCTGGTACAAGTTAACCTGAGCCTTTACAGCCTCCCTCCTGTACCAGGACATTGTCCCAGAGCACGCTGAAGCAATTCAGCCTCCCAGATTTAACAGCATGACCCCGGTGCTCAGGTACGGCGAGGTGGAAAAGCTCCTAAAATAACAACCTCAAACGGTGTAATTTCATTAAGCAGGCTGACCCTTGCTGCTTCTGCTCGCGTTCCTCCCTGGTACTGTTACTCTGTGATTTAGCTCAGTCCCTTGCAAAATTCTTTTTCTTTCTGTCTTCCCTGTCGGGTATGTATTTATAAATATAAGATAATAAAGAGAAAAGAGATAAACCTCAAGTGTTTCTTTCCATGCTGGTCCAAGCGAGAATACAAGAACAAGATATTCCATGTGTTACAGAGTGGTTTGCGGAGTGTGTGCAGCTTCCTTCAGTGCTTATTTAATTACCAAAACCAGGTAACAAGAACTAACAGTGCCTGAGTTTACAGAGAAGACTCTTCCAAGCTCAACTCGTGGTTTGGGTGAGTTAACCTCAAAAGTTATTAAAAGTGACGAACCACAAAAAACAAAACAACCAAAAAAAAAAAGAAAAAAAAAAAAAAAAAAAGAAGAAACAAGAAACCAAAAAATAAATAACAAAACCTCCAAAACACTGGATATTTGGGTTGCAAATCTAGCTCTGCCCTCCCTCCCAGGGCAGGGACAACCTTCCACTCCCAGGTTGCTCCAAGCCCGTCCAACCTGGCCTTGGACACTTCCAGGGATGGGGCAGCCACAGCTTTCTCGGGGTAGCCTGTGCCAGGGCTCACCATCCTCACAGGGAAGAATTCCTTCCTCTAACCCAATACTAAACCTCCCCTACTTCAGTTTGAAAACCATTTCCCCTTTCCTGTCACTCCAGGCCCTTGTTCCAAGTCCGTCTCCAGCTCTCCTGGAGCCCCTTTAGGCACTGGAAGGGGCTCTAGGATCTCCCTGGAGCCTTCTCTTCTCCAGTTTAGACAAGCCCAGCTCTCCCAGGTCTTCTCCAGAGCAAAGGGACTCCAGCCCTTGGAGCATCTTCATGTTCTCCTTTAGACTCATATCAACAAGTCCATGTCCTTTTTATGTTGGGAACCTCAGACGTGGGTAAATTATTCCAGGGGGTCTCACAAGATTGGAGCAGAGAGGGAGAATCCCCAACAGAGCCAACACAGATAAATTAAACTCAAAGAACTACCAGGATCTGTTAACTCAAGGAAGACTTTGTAAAACATGAACAGTCTGAAAGCTGCTTTTTCTGCAATGATGATATTTCCAGGGATTTCATTCCCCAGCCCTTCTTCAGAAGTTGTGCACACACACGTTTCTCCTTCAGTGAAAAAAAAATTTCAGTTTTGCTTGCATGTCAATCTTTGTATTTTAAATTCATGCTCTATCCCTGGAAATGTTCAAGGCCAGGTTGGATGGGACTTGGAGCAACCTGGTCTAGTGGAAGCTGTCCCTGACCATGGAAAAGAGAGGTTGGGATTGAATGATCTTTAAGATCCCTTCCAACCCAAGCCATTTTGTGATTCCATTAAGATTACAACATACGCACTTATATTCATTTCAATTCTATATGCTAACTAGCTTTTAAAATAACTCAAAAATGAGACACTTTCCAGAATCTCTTTAAAATACTTGCATTTGTCAAGCAAGTCTCAATATGTAATTTCATGTTATTTGCTCCTCTCTGAAACAAATCTGAAACAAATCAAGAGGCACCAGAATCCCAAATAAAGATAAGGACTGTCAACCTCAACCCAAAATCCTCTGGAGATGGTGATTACCAATCTGCAGTTTCAAGCTGTGTCTCAAGAGAGCTTCTTCCTTTCCTAAATCTGTCAGAACTCTTGACTATCACAGTCCAACCCAGTCTCTCACGCTGTTTTACCCATGGAAAAACCCAGAAACAACATTTACCAACCTTTGCAGAAACCTGTCAAGCTTTTTATTTAATGAAGTAAAATTTAAAAGCATTTGAATAATTATTTGATGCATTTCATTACTGAATCAACAAAAACATTTTCAAGCAGAGAGGCGGATGGGGATGCAAGCTTCATCTCACTTCAGTAAAACCACCAGAGAAGGAAAGAATCTCATAAAAAGGGTTGATTCTGTGCATCAATGACAACCTTTTAGACAGGACTGGGTTATTCTAGTTGGCAGCTCCTCAAAAGAGAATTTGGATGGTCAAAATATTCCCAGTCTACACTGAAAGTCTGCTCTCCCATTAGGGAAGCTTTGATAGCCACATATGGATGGATACCACCAAAAAAAGGTGTCCCTGCCCATGGTGGGGCACTGGAACAAGATGTTCCTTAAGGTCCTTCCCAACCCAAACCATTCAATGATTCTATGCCTGAAAATGTGGAGAGGCCTTTGCACACTCAGGATGTGACTTTTCCATGCTTTAATCTCTTCAGGAGTGACCAACAAAGCAAGAGAACCCAAATCCAAATGTGGCAGCAGTTCCACTCCACTGACAAACACACCAAGGACCAGAAATTGCCTATGAAGTGTAAAGAAAAATGTTTCCTCGAGGGACTTCAGTCTAACTGGCATCTGCTTGAAGCCTCCTGCTGTCAGGGCTAAAACACCCCTGGAATTATTAAATATCACAGCTGACAAGTTTCCTACCTCAGAAAGATTGTTCTTCACTCCAGGGAATTTTGTGATAGACCTCATCTTGGTGTAGAGGAATTGATCAAAGAACTGAGAATTAGTGGCTGCTTGGGTAATCACGACTCGTTCACTTAAAAAAAAAAACAACCTTANTCTCTGAGATGATCGAGTCCCATCTTTGCCTGATCTCCACCTTGTCGACCACAGCAGAGCACCGAGTGCCACGTGCGGTTGTTTCTTGGACATCTCCAGGAATGGGGATTCCCCCACTTCCCTGGGCAGCCCCTTCCAATGCTTCCCCAATGCACAACCCTTTCTGAGAATAAATTCCTCCTGAACCTTCCCTGGTGTATCTTGAGGCCATTTCCTCTTGTCCTGTCCCTTGCTCCCTGAGAGAACAGACCAACCCCCACCTGGCTACAACCTCCTGTCAGGGAGGTGTAGAGAGTGAGAAGATCACCCTTGACCCTCCTGAGTCTGACTGAGACTGAGCCCTCCCAGTTCCCTCAGCTGTTCCTCTTAGGACTTCTTCTTTACCCTTCTCCAGCTTTGTTCCCTTCTCTGGACACGCTCCAGCCCTTCAATGTCTTTCTTGAAATGAGGAACCCAGAGCTGGATGCAGCACTCGAAGTGTGGCCTTACCATTGGCCAGCACAGATGGATAATCCCTGCCCTTGTCCTGCTGGCCACACTCTTCCTCTGACAAGGCAGGATGCCCTTGGCCTTCTTGCCCACCTGGTTCATGTCCAGACACACAACAGTGATTGTTTAAAATACTTTAAACACAGCAGTAATCAGCACATCCCCACTGTTCCTGATATTCCCCTATCCAAGAGAAGGAAAAGCACAGGGAACAGCGCTACAGCTGCCAAACACAACAGCAGCTGCTGGTACAAGTTAACCTGAGCCTTTACAGCCTCCCTCCTGTACCAGGACATTGTCCCAGAGCACGCTGAAGCAATTCAGCCTCCCAGATTTAACAGCATGACCCCGGTGCTCAGGTACGGCGAGGTGGAAAAGCTCCTAAAATAACAACCTCAAACAGTGTAATTTCATTAAGGCAGGCTGACCCTTGCTGCTTCTGCTCGCGTTCCTCCCTGGTACTGTTACTCTGTGATTTAGCTCAGTCCCTTGCAAAATTCCTTTTTCTTTCTGTCTTCCCTGTCGGGTATGTATTTATAAATATAGATGAATAAAGAGAACAGAGATAAACCCTCAAGGTGTTTCTTTCCATGCTGGTCCAAGCGAGAATACAAGAACAAGATATTCCATGTGTTACAGAGTGGTTTGCAGGAGTGTGTGCAGCCTTCCTTCAGTGCTTATTTAATTACCAAAACCAGGTACAAGAACTAACAGTGCCTGATGGTTACAGAGAAGACTCTTCAAGCTCAACTCGTGGTTTGGTGAGTTAAACACTCAAAAGTTATTAAAAGTGACGAAACCCACAAAAAACAAAAACAAATGAAGAAAATAGAAAAAAAAACCCCAACAAATAAAACAACAAAACCCCCAAAACACTGAATATTTTGGGTTGCAAATCTAGCTCTGCCCTCCCTCCCGGGGGCAGGGACACCTTCCACTATCCCAGGTTGCTCCAAGCCCCATCCAACCTGGCCTTGGACACTTCCAGGAGGCGCAGCCACAGCTTCTCGGGGTAGCCTGTGCCAGGGCCTCCCCACCCTCACAGGGAAGAATTCCTTCCTCATACCCAATCTAAACCTCCCCTACTTCAGTTTGAAAACCATTTGCCCTTTCCTGTCACTCCAGGCCCTTGTTCTAAGTCCTTCCAGCTCTCCTGGAGCCCTTTAGGCACTGGAAGGGCTCTAGGATCTCCTGGAGCTTCTCTTTCCAGTTTAGACAAGCCCAGCTTCTCCAGGTCTTCTCCAGAGCAAAGGGACTCCAGCCCTTGGAGCATCTTCATGTTCTCCTTTAGACTCATATCAACAAGTCCATGTCCTTTTTATGTTGGGAACCTCAGACGTGGGTAAATTATTCCAGGGGTCTCACAAGATTGGAGCAGAGAGGGAGAATCCCCACAGAGCCAACACAGATAAATTAAACTCAAAGAACTACCAGGATCTGTTAACTCAAGGAAGACTTTGTAAACATGAACATCTGAAAGCTGCTTTTTCTGCATGATGATATTTCCAGGGATTCATTCCACCGCCCTTCTCCAGAGTTTGGCACACACAGTTTCCTTCAGTCAAAAAACATTTCTGTTTGCATGTATGTCAATCTTTGTATTTTAAATGCATGCTTCATTTCTGGAAATGTTCAAGGCCAGGTTGGATGGGACTTGGAGCAACCTGGTCTAGCGGAAGCTGTCCCTGACCACGGAAAGAGAGGTTGGGATTTAATGATCTTTAAGATCCTTCCAACCCAAGCCATTTTGTGATTCCATTAAGATTACAACATACACACTTATATTCATTTCAATTCTATATGCTAACTAGCTTTTAAAATAACTCAAAAATGAGACACTTTCCAGAATCTCTTTAAAATACTTGGATTTGTCAAGCAAGTCTCAATATGTAATTTCATGTTATTTGCTCCTCTCTGAAAACAAATCTGAAACAAATCAAGAGGCACCAGAATCCCAAATAAAGATAGGAGTCAACCTAACCAAAATCTCTGGAGATGGTGATTACCAATCTGCAGTTTCAAGCTGTGTCTCAGAGAGCTTCTTCCTTTCTAAATTCTGTCAGAACTCTTGACTATCACAGTCCAGCCCAGTCTCTCACACTGTTTTACCCATGGAAAAACCCAGAAAAAAACATTTACCAACCTTTGCAGAAACCTGTCAAGCTTTTTATTTTAATGAAGTAAATTTAAAGCTTTGAATAATTATTTGATGCATTTCATTACTGAATCAACAAAAATTTTCAAGCAGAGAGGCGATGGGGATGCAGTTCATCTCACTTCAGTAAAACCACCAAGAGAAGGAAAGAATCTCATAAAAGGGTTGATTTGTGCATCAATGACAACCTTTTAGACAGGATGGGTTATTCTAGTTGCAGCTCCTCAAAAGAGATTTGGATGTCAAAATATTCAGTCTACACTGAAAGTCTGCTCTCCCATTAGGGAAGCTTTGATAGCCACATATGGATGGATACACAAAAAAAGGTGTCCCTGCCCATGGTGGGGCACTGGAACAAGATGCTCCTTAAGGTCTTCCCAATCCAAACCATTCAATGATTCTATGCCTGAAAAGTGGAGAGGCCTTGCATACTCAGGATGTGACTTTTCCATGTTTTAACCTTTTCAGGAGTGACCAACAAAGCAAGAAAACCCAACACATGTGACAGCATTCCACTCCACTGACAAACACACCAAGGACCAGAAATTGCCTATGAAGTGTAAAGAAAAATGTTTCCTCGAGGGACTTCAGTCTAACTGGCATCTGCTTGAAGCCTCCTGCTGTCAGGGCTAAAACACCCCTGGAATTATTAAATATCACAGCTGACAAGTTTCCTACCTCAGAAAGATTGTTCTTACTCCAGGGAATTTTGTGATAGACCTCATCTTGGTGTAGAGGAATTGATCAAAGAACTGAGAATTAGTGGCTGCTTGGGTAATCACGACTCGTTCACTTAAAAAAAAAACAACCTTAGAAGTTATTTAAAAAAAAAAAAATCTAGAACCTTGCTGGTTTCAAACAGCCTGTTTTAAAAAGGCATTTAACTCTACAAATAGAAGGGTGTAAGAGATGATAAAAATATCAACAAAATGCTGGAATTTCAAAGGTATCCTACATGAATATCCACAATTCTCAGCTAGGGAAGATGGAAACCCTTCCTACATGGGGCAAAGAACTGCACAAAACATTCCAAACCCCTAGGTTTGCATACATACTTGGGGAAAAAAAAGAAGGGAAACCAATCAATCAGAGAAAAACTCCACAAAAATTCCCCCCCATGCCACCACAAAACAATGATGGAAGAAATCTAGAACCAAAAAAAAAAAAAAAAAAAAAAACCCAAATACTAAGAAAAAAAAAGGTGGAGGCAGAAGTTAATTTTCACTGTGGAGCTGCTACAGGACAGGAGACTGAACTCAGGAATGATTCAGATAAATCAGGAGTGTTTGTAAATTATCTCCACCTTTGGAAAATATTTGAAAAACATTTAAACACAAAATTTCACTAAAAGTCAGTGGGAATTAATGTCCACCCCATCAGTTGCTCAGGAAAAGTCCAAAAATAGCAGCTCAGATGTGATTAAATCCAGCCAGCCTGGGTAACATCAGCACCAAACGCTGTGAAAGAGCAGGGCACACAGCGATTTGGCTCATTAGTGCTGATTTGTGACACCATTTGGAAAGAATCAAGGGAATTCCAGAAGAAAAGCTAATGTGGAATCAAAGAGAAAGGGTAAAGCAGGTAATACTGTGCTCATTAATGGCCTGCCAGCCTAACAACAAATCCAGGAGAAAAAGAGGGGAAAAAAATTAAAGGCTAAAAAGAAGAAGAAACAGTTGATGTTGGATTCAATTATTAAAGAAGAATTAGTTAATTTTGGGCTGCATTGGACAACTTAACACTTCCTTTCTCAGCAACAAGGAAGGGAAAGCTCAATGCATTGGTTCTTCAACTGCTGGAAAACTCAGCCATGAGAGACAGTTATTAAATATTCAAATCAGTATGGATTTGTGGAAACTGGCTGATTGAATCCCAGGAAATACTTTCATCCACAAGACCATGACACACTAATGACACCAAAACCCTTGAGGCAGAGCATCATCTTGAGTGACCAAAGAAAACTGATGCATCCCAGAGTTAAAAAACTCATCAACCACAGGATATCAGGCTATAATTACATGCAAGCTAATCCCAGAGGTGGGACAAGATTCCAAAAGAGTCCAACAGGGATGGATTAGGCATTGGAATAATCTGCCCTATCCAACTCTACTGCCAAGTTTGATGAAACATTAACAAAGCATCAAAAGAGAATTCAGAGAAAAGAGGGCCTGCAAGAGAGATGGAGAGGGACTTTGGACAAGTGTATGGAACCTCAGGACAAAAGGAAAACCGAAGGAGGGAAGGTTTAGACTGGATATTAGAAAGAAATTCTTCCCTGAGAGGATGAGGAGGCCCTGGCACGGGTTGCTCAGAGAATTTGTGGATGCCCCATTCCTGGAATTGTTCAAGGCCAGGTTGGATGTTGGTTTGGAGCAACCTGGGATAGTGGAAGGCGTCCCTGCCCATGGCAAGGTGGTGGAACTCGAAGATCTTTAAGGTCCCTTCCAACCCAAACCATTCCATGATTCTTAGATCTTGCTCCCTGGGCAGGCAAAAACTGAAGTTCCTGAAAGAAAGCAGCACCAAAGACAACTTAAGTGGAAATATGATGCATTCAGCAGAAAATTATGAGTTTAGGTCACATAAATTCAGGAAAAAATTTCTCCATTGGCACTGAGGTTGTCACAATTCCAAGCCATGATGCCTGGGTCAGTAACTTCTCACCTGGAGGTTTGTCACGAGCCAGTGGTTGGGGTCCACAGCAGTGTCACAACACCGCAACTTTGCAGTCTGAAGTCCATAAAAAAGGAATCCTCCTCTTCACCAGGAGCTATTTACATTCTATCGTTGTTCCTCTCTCTGTTGAAGTGTTTAAATTATACAAATACATCACAGCCTCACTCTTCTCCATTAAATATTAAAAGGATTTTTTGTTTGTTTATGCTTTTCTTTTGCTGTTTGATCCTACTTCTTTTAATTTAGAAACAGAATGCAAAGAAACAACTATGTTCAACTCTGCATTAGTGCTGCTCTACCTAAATTACTGTATTACAAACACACATCTTCCTTGTCTTTGCACAAAATTTTGTTTGATAATGGGAGTTTAAAATATTCTTGGTATCTCACCTAGGAGGGTGTTTCTTCCAGGAAAGCAGAACTACAAACAAATAAGTTTAATGCAAAAATGCATAAGACCATAAACATTATGTAGTAAGGTAAATACAGCACGAGGAGGGAAAAAAAATGAGAAAAACTAAAAAACAAACAAAGCAAAACAAAACAAAAAATAAAATAAAAGAACCAAACAAAACAAAATATTAGTACGGGGGATTTACATTTACAGGAATGTAGAAAATTTGGAAAGACAGATTTTATTTTAGGTCATGGCTTGAAACAGCTCCTCATTTTCTTTATTACGGGAAAAAATCCTGGGTATGGAAGGAAGGTGTGGGTTTAATTTAATCTTTGTTTCTCATTACACAAAAAGTATTTTAATTTCCAATAAATTAATTTTCCTCAAGTCAACTCTGTATTGCCCATGAGGGTAATTAGTCAGTGATCTCCCTGTCTGTATCTTGACCCATGAGCTCTCTTATTCTATTTTTCCCTCTCATGCAGCTGAGAAGAAGGGGAATGAGCAGCTGGGTGGGTGCAGAGGCTGAGGAGGTGTAAAACAGGTGTAAAGCAGGTGTAAAACACAGCAGCTCAAAGGTGAAATGAGAAAATTCAGCATCAACCACATCCAAAGGCCTCACCCTGTTCCTTTAACTGTTCTGACCCAACTCCTGCCTCACACATTCATGGAATTTTTCCCTTATCCTGAGATTTGACACTGCTGTTCTTCCACTTGCTCCATATTCCATTACAGGAGAATATTTCCATCTTGCAAAGCTAATTTCCAACCTATCCTCTCTCACTACACCAAAATATTCAAAAAGCACTCTTTAAAACGTTCCTCAGCCATCTGGAATGAACAATTCCACATGGAAGCTGTTTTCAGGTTTTTTTCTCCTATGTTTGTGCAGCACCTTGGGTCCCCAAGTTGCCCATTAAAAAAATATATGGCAAAATGGAGCCACAAACAATTGGACATTAAAAAAAAATGCTGAAAGACTACAACAGTAAGAAACAGCAGAGATATGGTAAAAATAAAAAGGAAAAAAAAAAAAAAAGAAAAGAAATCCACCAAATGACTGCATTCACCCCAGCTTTGATTTCAGCTATTAATGTGCAAATGATGACTGCTCAGATCTGCTGTGCTGCAAATTGCTCGAGTTCAGATTCACCCACCTTAAAAGGAAGCTAATAAGAAAAAAATTATTATTCATCTCTGTTACATTTACCTGTAAGTGATGCTATGGGCCATGATGCAGATGCACACAGAATCACCACTTTTGATTCTTAAGAAATTATTATTAACAAGTTATTTAAGTGCCATTTTATCTGCGTGCAGCACAATGTCCTTTGCTCCACAGAAATTAGTCTGGGCAGTTTCACTCCAGAATTTAATGCATTTAAAACACAGAGTTTAGTTTGCTCTCTTCTAAAACATCAAAAAGTTGTCAAATTCCCATTTATTGCCTTTTAACTCATTTGTGTGATCACAAGGTATCTCTCAAAGTAATGTCCATGTCCACGCAAGAGTATCAAAAGTTCTTGAATCCACTCATTCCTCCTGCAATTTTTCCTACTGGTTTTCATGTTCACGGCTGGAGATGCACACACACATTTTCTCTCCTGGCAATTTATTGTCTCCCTATTCCAAGATGGCACCATCACCTTCTCTTTTTCCCCTGAACCCACATTTCTGTGGAATTTCATGCTTGGTTATGTCTCTAGTATGAGGAAGAACATGATTACCATTGTGTGGGTTGTAACATATTTTCCCTATTAAATGCGATAGCCTACAGTCTGCAGAAACCACTGAGAATTATTATTGTCTACAAGATTATTTTTTGGTTTGAATTGTTTTTTGGCTGATTGGTTGGGGAAGGATTTTTTTGGTATTTTGGTTTGTTTGGGTTTGTGTTTTTATTTGTTTGTTTGTTTTGTTTGTTTGTTTTTTTCTTGCAGACTACAAAAAATGCTGCAAAACCTGTTTTGATTTCCCCTGTCCTCAGCATTTTCCAGTTGGGAGAGAACATCAGGGGAAAGTGGAAAAACCCAACCAAAACCATGCAATTTTCAGCTCAAACTCCACTCCAAATTCTGGTTTCTCTTTCACCTGGTACCTTCCACTCACCTTTTATCAGCACACCCTGTGCTAAATAAATAAGTGCCAGCGGTTCTAACTTCCCCATTAGGGTTTCACCCACACCAGTCCTACTAAATTCCTCCTCAAAAACATTTCAATTCCCCAGTTCCTCCTTTTCACCACACTCATCCTCCACACACCACCACAGCATGACAGACAGATCATGGAATCATTTAGGTTGGAAAAGACCTTTAGGATCATCAGACCCATCATTAAGCACTGCCAAGGCCACCACAGTTATGTCCCCAAGTGCCACATCCACATGTCTTTTAAATTCCTCCAGGGATGCTGACTCCACACTTCCCTGGGCAGTCTCTTCCAATCCTTTTTATGAAGATTCTTTTTTCCCAATATCCAATCTAAATGTTCCCTGGCAGAACTGGAGGCTTCTTCCTCTTGTCCTGTTGCTTGTTACTTCAGGAAGTGCAACACATGGCTCCATCTGAGGTCACTTAAACCAACAACCTCTAAGTGCACAGCCTCCTCCATCTATATTTGGCTTCCGTGGAGAAAAAGAAGGAATGAAGAGAAAGTGGAATAGAAAATAAAAGCAGGATATTTAGCTACTCTCCTTGAGGATATTTATCTACTCTCACAGTTGGCCCTACAAACATTGTCTGTCTCCACCCCAGAGCCACCAACCAGGTTACAGAGCAGAGGAAGGAAAAGAGGATTTAATAACTCTGGTCATGAAGATGCCACCAACCAACACCTTGTGTGCAACAACACTTCATTCCAAACTAAATTAATTGCAAAAGTTTGAATAATTAAGCACATGCATAGAAATTAGTAGTTTTGCTATCTTTTAATGCTCAAGCCCCCCCAAGAAACTACTGTGGAAGTTAAAAGCTCGGATAAAGTGAGTGGTTTAAATCTGGGGAAAGGCTCTGACTTGGATCAAACACTCCAGACCAGCAGTGCACAATGGAAAGGAAAGGAAAGCAAAGGGAAAAGGAAAGGAAAGGAAAGGAAAGGAAAGGAAAGGAAAGGAAAGGAAAGGAAAGGAAAGGAAAGGAAAGGAAAGGAAAGGAAAGGAAAGGAAAGGAAAGGAAAGGAAAGGAAAGGAAAGGAAAGGAAAGGAAAGGAAAGGAAAGGAAAGGAAAGGAAAGGAAAGGAAAAAATATACACATAACCTTCCAGTCTCCCCAGGTTGTCACTCTCCCATCCCTCTTTCCTCTCTGTCCCTGAAAAAATCGCAAGCTTTAGCCACAGTCAATAAATGATTTCATGATTTAGAAAACCATCAGCCTTTCTATGTATTATGCTCTACTTGCACAGGGAGGAACAACAAACAAACAAAAAAACCTACCACTGTATTTGGTGGGAAGATGCAGTACTGGGTATATAATCAAAAAAGCCAAATCTCCCTATTTCACTTCTATAAGAACCTCTCCAGAACTTCAGACCACCTCTACTACTACTTTTTATTATTGAACAGCACAATTTCACAGTCTCCCTCTCTCTGCACATGCCTTGGATTCCCACATGGCCATCCAGGAGCCCAAAAATGTCATGTCTGTTATTAAAAACAACACCCAAACACATTTTTTTTTTCATTCATTCATAGCAAGAGGTGCTTCTTTCTGGGTGAACTTCCAGCCTGCTTCAGCAAGCAGTACTAACTCACTTCCCCCACAAACTGCTGCATGCCTTTTACATTATTCATACTCCAAGTTGTTATTTCTCTGCATTAGCAAACAAGAACAAAATATCCAGGGTTTCATTTTTATGTCTTTCAATGAGGTGAAAATGCTGTCGATGGATTTCTTCCTCAAGCAAAAAGTTTGCTGGACCAACAGCCTGTTGTAATTAAGGTTAGACACCTCAATTAAAAAGAAAATCCAATTTTTGGGGTGTTGTTTCTTTCTGTGACAGAATCACCATTTCTGTATCAACATTACAGATGCTGCCAGATAAAGCATAGCACATAAATATAAAATGATAGAGATTATTAAAGATTATTCTGAGTTAAATAATACACACACTGCAGCAGAATTTTCTTAAAGGTGCTGGACCAACATGAAAAGGATTGGAGATGGAAAAGAAGTAATTAGAGAGGCAACTCCCATCCCTGGCCCAGCTGCTATCTCCATCTTCAGGGTGTTTTTCATGGCCTGAAACTTTCACCAGTTTTAGCCTGAGAAATGGGGTGCGGGGAAGAAAAAAATGAGATAAAAGCTTTATTTAGGATCTCCTCCATATTAATTAAAAATTTGCTGATGAGACAGAAGAAACAAAGCAAGTCGTGTTATTGCCCAGAGAGGTTGTGGATGCCTCAATTCCTCTAAGTGTCGAGGACAGGTTGGATGGGGCTCTGAGCAACCTGATCTAGGGAGTGGCACCTCAGCCCATGGCAGGGGGCTGGAATTAGAGGGTTTTTAAGGTCCCTTTTAACCCAAACCACTCTATGATATCCTACATATAATATATAACAAATAACACAATATAAAATATAAATATATATTATAAATTTGGTAACTTCATATTGAACGTTTGGTTTAAAGGTTTGAGTACCAGGTAAATCATATCCCAGGATTTCTCCTCATTCTTGGTCACCTGGGATGCTCCCACAGAGCAAGGGAACGTCCCAGATCTCTTCCTACCCCATTCACTGGCTGCATTTACAGATCTCTGCTTTGCAGCTAAAAATTGCAAGGTTAACTGTAAGATTTTCCATCTTTTCTCAAAATATGGGCTGGAATGATGCAAAGAGCAATGGGTTTCCCTTCCTGTTCCTATCACTTCTTTCAGTTTCATTTTTTTTTTACTTCTGAGTTTTCTTTGGAGCAGAACTTGCATAAATTAAACACCAAAGAAGGGTGGAAGGAGCAGAGAGAGAAATGAAGGGGGAGGGAAGTGTAATGCAATTATAACACCTAAACCAATCTATTACCGAGCTGCAGGCGACAAGGACAGAGGGATCCTGTCGTGAATAATTCCTGCTGCTCCCAAGGGCTTCACCAGCTCGGCTCCAACACCTCCAGCACCAGGAGAAGGAGCTGCCTGTCCTCAGCATCAGCTTAACCAGACTGGACAATGGAAAGATGTCCTGCTCCCCCTGGCCAAGAGGAAAAAAGTGAATGCCACAAAGGAGATGGGAAATTCCAGATGCTTTGCCTGGAACTTCGTGGGAAGAGCTGCCATGACCACAGGACATTATAGAAAGAAGTGGGGAATTTACAAACTGAATTCAGATTTTCTTTGCACAACAAAATAGAAGGGAGAGGGATGAAATCCTCGACTGCGTGTCACTTCCAGAGAGTGGCTTTTCTGACTGCCACCATACTCCACGTGGCAGTTTTAAAGGTTATGGCTGAAGGGGCTCTTCCAGCAAAGCCTTCAACAAACTTTGAGTAAAATAAAAACACAAATGAATAGGCCAACAATAAAAGCAAGAAAAGGATGAAATTTCTGAGCAAACGTCCTCCAGGGGCTGCTGCCTTGCTCTGGAAACCTTTCTGCCACTCTGCCTTCTGTGACACTCTCCCAAATTAATTTAATTGCAGCATCCAGGTTCACTAAAGAGCAAGGCACATCTCACCACAAGGTCAAGAGAAGTCCAGAACTGCAATTCCTGCCTGTCCAGCCAGGCAACACGAGTGTGCAACATCACTCGTGTGATTTCATTTCACATTTCCAGGCAAAACGTTTCCATTTTCAGATTTCTGCAGTGAAGCACTCACAAATAATGGATCGTGATATGAGCTCAGAGAAATTTTTAGAAGAAGCAATTGAGGATAACCAAGTTCAAACGGGACTTAAAGAAAAATCCTGCCAATTCACACTGGGGGAAACAACAAACAAATCATAAATTAATAAATTCCCTCCAGTCAATCACATTCACTGCTTCTCTCTATTTTGATTTGAGCAATAATGTCCTGTGAGTTCATGATGTTTTCCTCCAGCAATCACCATCATTTTTCTGGGGTTTAAACTGGAAAGGAGGCTCAGGGGAGACCTTCTTGCTCTCTACAACTGAAGAAAGGAAACTGTGGTGAAGTGGGCTCAGCTTCTTTTCCCAGGCTTCCAGCAACAGGACAATGGGGAATGGCCTCAAGTTGTGCCAGGGGAGGTTCAGGTTGGATATAAGGAAAAATTTTCTCACTGAAAGAGTGTTAAACATTGGAATAGAGAAGCAGTGGTGCCACCATCCCTTGAAGTGTTTAAGAAAGCAGTAGAGCTGGCACTTTGTGATATGGTTCAGTGGGTGTGGGGTTGTTCTTTTAAAGGTTGGGCTTGGACAATCTTACAGATCTTTTCGAACCTTAATGGTTCTGTGACTCCATGATTCCATCCCAAGACATTTCTCTCTGGGCATGGTTTACCCCAAGGGCCATTCACAGCCCCACCAGGTGAGGCCATTGGTGGTACCAGCACAGCTGATGATTACAAAACTGCTCAAAGGCAGCAGAAACTGAGCTGGAAGTTCTCTGAGAGTAAAGCTGATGTCCAGAAGCACCACCCAGCAGAAAAGTCACAGCAATTAGAGGACACACATTTGGCCTCAATCCTATTTCTTGTCTTTTGGGGCCGGTGGTGTTTTGTAGAGGTGATGGCTGGGACCTGGAGTGGGTCCCTATGAGTTGATGAAGAGCCCTCTCCAGCTGGGTAAGGACAAGGGACTGTCTGTAAAACACAAATCTCACAAATCTCTCTGGGGCTCTGGGAGCTGAAGAGCAGTTTGCACATTCCATATCAGCTGCAGCCTGGAGATGGGCAGGGGAAAAAAACATTCCCAAAACCACCGAAGGAGATTCTCCTTCATCAACAGGGACCCAGAGAGGGAAGATTTCCTTTCATGCTGTAGGATTTGAGAAGGATTTCAATAGCCACATTTACTCACAGGAATCACAAAGAGTGGGACATTCCCTGGCATCAGAAATATTTTGACTAGCAAAAGGTGTCCTGGAGTCATGACAATTTTCCCACCAAGACATCAATTACACCACCTAAAACACACAAACTGAGAATTCTTTTTCTATTTCTCTTCCTTAAGCTGAATCCCACTTGGATTTTATCTCTGAGGTAACAAGGACACTGACGCTTTAGGAACACCCAACATCAGAGCATCAAATTCCTTATTCCCTAATGCTGCTTTGACTTTTAAGCTGAAAAACGAGTGTTTTCATTGTTCTCTGGAGCTCTGCATGATTGTGTGTCCTGGTGGGGGTGGGATAACCATAAAAACATCCCACATGGAAACAGCATTAGCACATTCTTTTCATACTCATTTTTCTTCTTCTAACAAGGGAGTATTCCCCAGAAAAACCCCTCCTGTTCACCATGCAGAACAAAAAATACAAATACATCCGTCTATGACTATAAGAGAGGAATGTGAATAATACCAGGTAGTTTAAATCTTGTTTTTCCTGCTTTGTTCCACCAGTTGCAACCTTTTATGGAGTCAAGCACTTTATTTAGGGTATCTACTTCAGAATAAAAGGAATCATTTTCTAGACCAGGGAGGGACTAAGAGCAGATGCACTTTAATCCCTTCTGCTGTGGAGAACAGTTGGCTATGTTCCAGCAAACTGTTTTACTTATTTACAGTATTTTTATATGTATCTACTTGCAGATTTTTTTTTTTAAAGGGACAAAAGGGACAAGGCCAAAGGCATGGTGGAATAGCAGATGAAGGGTTCAAGGGCTGCATCTCCAAAGCCGATCCATTGTCAGTTTGATTTCCTCAGCAGAAATCATCTCGTTTCCAAGTGGGAAACAAAATCTTCCCCATAAGCAGAAGAACAAACACAGACCCAGGATCACATTTTCAGTGCAAGTGAAATTTAATTCCAGAGGAAGCCACGGAGATGCTCTGAGTGCTGGAGCCTCCCTGGTCTGGAGGTGTTGGGAGAGCTGAGGGTGTTCACCTGGAGAAGACTCCAGGGAGACCCCAGAGCCCCTTCCAGTGCCTAAAGAGGCTCCAGGAGAGCTGGAGAGGGATTTTGGGCAAAAATCTGGAGTGACAGGACAAGGGGGCATGACTTTTAACTGAGCTAGGGGAGATTTAGATTGGATATTCGAAATAAATTCTCCCCTGAGAGGGTGGTGGGGTGCTGGCACAGTTTTCCCAGAGAAGCTGTAGCTGCCCCATCCCTGGAATTGTCCAAGGCCAGGTTAGATGGAGCTTTGAACGTGCTGGGATAGTGGAAGGTGTCCCTGCATTCTGTCACACCAAGGTGGCTGTGCTGCCAAAACCCCACCTTTCTGACAGGAGGAACCAGACTTTGGTATTAGGAATTAAAATCCAAACATATTATAATTTAAATATATTCTACTCATCCACCAAACCCACTTCCCTCCTGACAGACATCCCTGGGCTGAGTATTCATGATCCAAAAAAAATACAAACCCAACTCAAAGGGGACTTTCTCAACCTCCTCCTTTTCCCCAGAACAAAGTGGATGCTATTTAAATCCAGTGACAATCTACAGCACACAAAGGACAGAGGAATTGAAGTTTGGGGAGGAATGACGTAATTTGGTGAAAAATAATAATCAAAGGCTGAAATCTGCTATTTCCTACAGGCAGCTCAGCATCCATAGCTGTGTTCCTTAGCTGTTCCTACAAGAGCATCCTGTCAAAAACTAACATTAAGTTTCTACATCCCATATATAGCAGTGACATTTTTATTCTGCTAATTGATAAAAAAAAAAAAAAAAAAAAAAAAGAGGCAAAAATAAAACCAACTTTAGAACTACCTAAGAGCAGCAGCTTTTTTGGCATGGAATGATGTTATTTAAGATGAGCACAGAGCCTTTAAAACAGCATGTTTGCCATGGACAAAGCTCTCTGCAGGCACCTTCTCTTGCCTGCAAGGATGATAATTATTTTCAGAGGAATAAATCCTAACTTGTAGTTTGCAACATCTCTTGCAGCCCTTTGAAACAGCATGATCAGAATTCTTTTCAGTGCAGCACTGCTGACCTTCACACGTATAAAATCACATTTATTAAATATCCTTTCTAAACTTGTTGCTGAAATGGACCACTCTGGAGAACTTTTCCTGTCCAAGATGGTAACTCCACACCATGGACAGAGAGGAATGTGGGTAGAACCCACCTCAAAAGAGTTTGATGCTTCTACTTTTTATTTTCATGCAATAATTTTCAAAACAGGAATAACTGAAAACTTCTTATTTTACACTGCTGATAGGCTCCACTCCAAAAGCAACTACAACTCTGTGGCAGGGAAAAGCAAACCTCTCTAGATGTAATCATTTAAGTGAACTACTGTAGATTTAATTATTTGCCATTTAATTCATTAACAGAGTTGTAGCTGTTTACAACTTTGTAAATCTCTGAATCTTTTTTGATGTTGGGGAAAAAAGGGGAGAAAACTGATTTTAATGCACTCATCCAAACAAAGCACATTTTAATGCTTAACAGGGACATTTTAGCAGGGACATTTTAATGCACCAGTAGATGTCACACCTTTGGAATCCGCAGTGAGTACAAGTTCTGGGAATCAACACATCATCACTGCTTTTAGGAGCAACAGAAATGGACCAAAAATGGATTTAGACGTTGATATCTTTTGGCTGGAAAATAAAGCAGATTGCTTCTCAGGAAGGCACTCGGAGCCCAACTTCCCAACCTCACTGCAAGTGGTGGCACAGAGTTATTTACAGGCACCAGGGGCCTCCACTAAAATTTACTGAGAACACTCGATGTGTTTTCACATCATTTCCCCTTCATTTCCAGTTCCTCCAGCTCAGCATTATCCAGCTTGTGCCCTATGGATGACTTTGTCCTTTACTGGAGACACAACAACCACAAGGTTTTTTTGCCAAACAATCTAAAATGTGACATTTTAAAGGCATCTGGGACTCCAAAAGACTTCCACATAGCTCCTACAGATCATATATCAAGTCCAGCCAAGAGAAGAGGGGTCACTTCCAAATGTATAAAACCTCTCTGGGTGTCAGATTTGGAGTCAGGTACTTCAGAGGCAGTGTGAGATATTGGGCTAATTGCAGGATTCCTGAATTCACCCAAACACTTCCACCTCACAATATCTCTGTTATCACACTGACATGGGGACCTTACAAACGTTCTTCCCATTCCTCTTCCAGGGTAACTGGGTGGTTAGAAGCCTTTAGTAGGTAGAAAAAGGGAAGAAAGAGAGCAGAGCCACAGAAGTAGATGCTCTTGTGGTTGGCTCTTATACAAAGCCATCAAATGTCCACAAAATATCATAAAAGGAGCTTAAAATAGGACACAATGACCCAAATCTACTCTGTTGTCCCTAAACTGCTACAAATTACAGAAGTCTTTCTGTCTGACTATTCAAGGGCCACTCAAATTTCTCCTCAAAACACCGTGTATTTTGCCTAACCAGATGCCAAACACACCAAAATGCGGCTTTCCAGTTTCTCTTCCAAGAGACCAGTGCAGAGTGCACCACAGACCTCATCTTCCAATAAACCAAAGCCTCCCTAACACATCCATTAGGAATAAAAACATTAAGGGATCAAAGTAGCTTCACAGATCCAACAAAAACTCAAAAATGCTGATCCTTCTGGGATGGTATCTGCCACAAGAATGTTATTTTCCAGTATTTCACTTGTGATCTCCAAGGAAAGGCAACCACTGGTTTACTTCAGGGAATGTACAGTGACATTGGGGGACACCTGAACTTAGCAGAGGAACTCAAAGGATGACCTGATCTAGTGGGAGCTGTCCCTGCCCATGGCAGGCAGGTTGGAATTAAAAGATCTTGAAGGTCTCTTCCAAACAATTTCATGATTTCATGACCAGGGCTCTTCAAAAAGTGAATGCAAGGGAAGCAGACAACTTCTGGGTAAGCCATCCAAAATTATTTTTGGAACACTTTGTTAAAGGCAATAAATTCAATAAGAGCATGAATTGAAACAGCCCTCCCACAGGACCAGTTCTTTGCCTCCCACCCTTGGATCAGCTCCTCCTGGGAAACTCTGAGAACTTAAAAAATAAATGCAAAATGCTAAACTAATAATAATTGTATTGTAAAATAAAAATAATTGTAAAATGCTAAAAAAGAAAAATTGTAAAATGCTAAACGAAAACACAAGAAAAGGTCAAGTTGAATTATGGCATTGGTGATAAATTTTCACATTCATCTTCCCACTGTGCACAGTGCTGAGTGTTCCTGGAGACAAAGGGATTTTGGAAAGAACAAAAATTAGAGTGGTGAGGCACTGAAATGGGTGCTGAGAGATTTTTTGGCTCCTCAATCCCTGGATTTGTTCGGGGTCAGGTTGGATGTGGCTTGGAGTAACCTGGTCTAGGGGAAAGTGCCCCTGTCCATGGCAGGAGGTTGGAATGAGATGATCTTTAAGGTCTTTTCCAACCCAAACCATTTTATGGGGAAAAAAAAAATCTCCATGTGGAAATTTGGGACAGCTATGACAGAAGATCTCTCTCAAACATCCCAAAAGTGGTTTTGTAGCTGCACTGGGGAAAGGAGGGGGAGGTTCAGAACAGCAAAGTGAAGAGGAAAAGTCAGCAACTTCTCCACAGCCAGAACCACTTGCGAGCAACAAAAAATTGGTTACAGAGAAACCTAAAGACTCAGACTCTATTTTATAAATGAGAATAACACTGACCTACTTTCCAGCAGAGTTGCAAAGCTGCTGGAGATGCCACAATGAAAGGCACTACAGAAACCTAAACACTGCCTCAGATACACAGCAATAAGGTTATCGCTGAAATGCAGAAAGGCACTTTCTACAGCAAAGGTAACAGATAACGGATCAAATAATACAGAGAGCTGGAAAACTTCCTTTTTTTTGGAAAGTGTGTTTCTAAAAAACATCCAGGACATACTCTTGCAAATAGTGCCCCAGATCTTTGAATAATCATAAAAAAGCAAAAGGAACTTTTTATGTGGCAAGGATTGTCTCTGGAAGAGCCCCACAAGGTAACCTCCATGGAGCTCAAATTATTACCTAAAAATATGAGGATGAGCTGATCCAGCCAGGATTCACATCTGTATGGGAATAAGGAATTAATCAGGCCTTGTGTCACTCAAAGGAAGCCCTCTGCGGTGAAGTGGAGGAAGGTATAAAGAACAGAAATTTCTCTGGTGGAGAGAAAAAGAGGTCTTGGGCACTGTACAATATATTTAGCTTTGCTAGGGAAAAAAAAGCAAAGCTGGGCTGTTGAGTTCTTTAGAAATAACTTGGTTTCTTGCTTGCATTCGTACAGCCACACAAATGAAGCTCAAGCCTCCACCAAGATGTACATTAAAGTTATTATTTCTTTTCAAAATGCTGAATTTGCCCTTACCATTTATAGAGGCAAGTTTTCAAATCTTCTGCTGCAGCAGTTCCTCCCCACTTTCCCACTCTCTATGAAAAGACATTTTCTTTCCTCCAAATGGGAAAAGAAAGTCAATCTTTGCAGGACGGGGGCTTTGGTAAGCAGAATGGGAGTGTGTCTTGCACAGATTACCAAAAAAAAAAAAAAAAAAAAAAAAAAAAAAAAAATAGAGATAAAGATAGCAGGTCCATCAAGAAAGCTTTGAAATGTGAAAAATTACCATCAGCTCTTGATTTCAACAGCTCCATTGCACCAATCAGCATTTGGTACTTTCATTTCAGCCATAAGACTACCACCTGCTCAACCCATTAAATCCCTGCAGAAGTCCTAATCAGACATAAAAATGGGTACCCAGAAATGACAGAAATTTAGAACCATTTGGGTTGGAAAAACCCTTTAAAGGTCTTGTTCCAACCCCCTGCAGTGAGCAGGGACATCTTCAACCAGACCAGTTTACTCAGAGCCCCGTCCAATGTCACCTTGAGACTTTCCAGGGATGGGGACAGCCACAGCTTCTCTGTGCAACCTGTGCCACAGCCTCACCACCCTCAGCATATTTTTTTCCCCTAATCTGTAGTCTAAAACTACCTTCCTTTAATTTAAAACCACTACCCCTTGTCCTATCAATATACACCCCACTAAAAACCTGTCCTCACCTTTTTATAAGTTCGCTTTAGTACCTGAAAGTCCCAATAAAGGTCCCCCTACGGGGAGGGCAATTAAATCCTTTAAACAATCAAGGGAATATGTGGGATTACCCATTTAGAAGCCATCAGTAAGAAGGAACACACTCTGCAGCCCTGTAAACCACAGAAACTTCAGCTGTTTCACAGGAAACTCATCTCAAAGATGTTTTAAATCCCACAAACTCCTTGGGAACAGCCAATTCTGCTCCCAGCTGGACCCACCCACCCTTCCAGCATCTATCTCTGGAAAGATGAGCCCCAGACTGGGCTAATCCATCCCATCCAGGTCACCCAGGCACCTCCAGGGAGTATTTTCCCATCCTCTGGACTGTCAGCCTTGCAGTAACTCAAACCATTCTGCTCCCAGTGCCCCTCCTCAGAGGCCGTTTCACACCTTCACAGATCTCGCTCTGAAGGCATTTTTCCTCCCGGTCTAATCTTGGGGAAAATTTGACAGCAATAAAAATGTAATAAAGCAAGCAGTCGGATTATATATATACTGCAGTCTGAGAGAGATGAAAGGCTGTATTGTTAAGAGATATAATTCCAGCGGCTTCCTCGGCGTAGCCTGTGCCTACACAGAGGAAGAAAAGGAACTGGAGCAGCTTATATTTTGTCTTATAAGTCGCCTAAAATAAACCCAGACTCTGATCCTCGGCTCACATCAGGAGAACGCCGCTGAAAAAGCCAATAAAGACCTGCCAAATATCTCACGAGGACAAAATACCTGTGTGTTCTAAGCAGCTCCTGCCAATGCATCAAGTGAAGGGATCTGGGGAAGGGAAAGCAGGGCTGTGTGCTTGGAAATCAAATATTCAAGAGCAGAAGGAAACATATCCAGGGTTATTCTGCTTTGGGTCGTTTTGAAGAGAAATCACTGCAATCAGATTGTGAAGAGCACAGAACTGTGTGGCTACAGTACCACAGCAAATACTCTTAATTTCATTTATATTGGTAGACATTAAAATGCTCTTAATTTAATTTAATTTCTGTCAGTAGACATAAAAAAAAAAAAAAAAAACAAAAAAAAAAATAAAAAAAACAAAAAAAAAAAAAAAAAAAACAAAATAAAAATAAAAAATTCAGCCATGAAGCCTGGTCGAAGATAAATTGTGACTTTTATAATAACAATAATAATTTATTCCACCGTTGCCCTGGACAGCAGATGATTAAAGACGAGCAAAGGTCTCCACGTGTCTGGATTTACACCAGGCCATTCCATCCACTGGGTTACAGGAGCAGCAATTAATCACTGCTGGAGAAGGGAGGCACTGTTAGAAAATCTTGAGGTTTCAGAATTGAGTTGTAACACCTTTAGGAAAGCAGTTTGTCTCCCCGAGAGCAGAGACATCTTGAAAAATGGTAACTCCTAAGATTTTAGCTTGTCTTTTCAGAGAAACTGCTGTCACCCATTCATGTTAAGGAAAAATAAAACAAAACAGAACGAAAACCCAAGAAGGCATCATGAGAAAAATTTTAGACCCACAAATTCAAATGCAAGCAGCATTCACCAAAAAGATCAAAGAGACACAACTGAAGACAGTGTTAAATATTATTGGATTGCAAAAGTCTTGGAGCAAGAGGAACAAGGTACCACACATCATGAATTCCCACACCACTCCAAAGAAAACATCTCTTTTTTTGTTCCTAATTTTCTGACTGCTGCCTCATCAACCCAAAAGCTACATTTTCCACCCAGCTACCAATCCTACTTAAAGAAATGAAAATCCCAGTCTGGGAACAGCTGTTCAAGAAATAAAACTCTTCAATAGCTTAATGGCAGAACTGCAAGAAGGGTAATTTCACAGTCACCATCAGAGGTGTCGCAGAGATCTGCAATTTCCCAGAACAGAGGGTAAATCTGTGCAGATCCACTTTATGGGGTGGGAACTCCCTGATGCTCTCCCCTGAAATAAGAGAAACTCAAAGAGTAATTTAGGTTGGAAACAAACTCTGTAAGTCTTTCTCCTTGAAGAAGCTCCAGCCAAAATCCTGGCTACACTTTTATCAACAGAGGGTGTGGTTGACTTTCTCTGGCACAGCGACATTCTGCTGACTCACATTCAGATTTATATTCACATCCAAATCTGGAGTTAAAAATTCACTGATGTGGACTTTTGGGCAGAGAAAGACCTTCCAGTAAATCAGCTGGAGGTTAAATCATCAGCCTCTGTCTTTTCACTGTTGGGGCTCACTTTGGCTATGAGTCCTCCTGGCCATCACTCTTGGCCATCAGTTGATTCCTCAATACTCTCTCAACAAAAATTACTTTCCCCAGTCTTCACAGACCAGTTCTTGAGATCATAGCACTCATATTTCATCTTTATTATGTGAGTGAAGGGAAAGAGAAAGCCCTGAAAAATTTTGACTGCAAAAAATATTACAAAGTTCATTCAAGTCAAATTAGAAGCTCAACTGTGTCCATATGTTTCTATTTGCTTTATTTTATTTTTCTCTCCCCGAATCCTGTATTCTACACATACAAAGGCTCTAAAAAAAGCCTATTGAAACAAAAAAAAATAGTATGAAAGAACTTGGACTGAATTAAAGTACTCAGGAAGAAAAAAAAAAAATTCACCAATAGAACAATAAGTTTAAGCACCCATGTTTTGGTTCACTTCACTACAAATCAGGCAGCTGCTTTCACAGTCACTCACAAAGATGATGGAGAACCTGAAAAGGTGAAGGAAGGGCAGCATGATGGGACAGAAAAGTTAAGCAAATCAGAGCATAAAGGAAAATCTATTTGGAAGAAGCCTCCACAAATGTATTGCTTGGGAAAGATCATGGAAGCCACCTCCCATTCCACAACACAATACCCCCATCCTTCATTCTTGACTGGCACTCAATTCCTTCCCCTGATATCCCTCCCAAAATAAAGCAGCATGACATGATTACAGAAGGTCAGAAAAAGGCCACACGAATACTCATCTGCACTCAGACCTTCAAATGGAAGGAGGATCTCAACAATTGTTATCTGATGATGTATTTGAAAACACATTAAAGAGTAAAATGCAGCCAAACAAAAAATAACGATCACTGAGCAAAAGCTGCTGGAAGAGGAATGACAACGCCAACCAGGAGATTGATTTTGTGTCATCTTTTACACAGAGACGAATATTACAAAGAGGGAGTTTGACAGACCAAATAAATTTGTGTTGGTTTGACTCTTCCACCCCCAATCAAACAGTCATGATCTATGGAGAAAAAGACAGATAAAGGGAGAACAGAAAGAGAATGAGAAAAGAAAACCCCCCAGCATTTGGCCCCAAAATGAAAATGTGTCCTAATAAGGATCTGAATAATAAAGGTTCTTCATAAAACAAAAAATTATTTTAGAAAAGCCTTTACATTTAATAAAGAGATAGCAAGTAATGAAGCAAATTCCATCCTGCATCAGCTAGGAAATGCCTTTTTCTCAAGCCCTTGGAGGGCATCTCAGCTGGATAGCAAAGCTCAAAGGTCCCAGCTTAGTCCTTCTTGACAGCACTTCACAGCAAAAGCCCTTGGGAAGCCAGTTTCCTTCTCTATGAATTGGTAACATCAGTACTTGACAGTCCTCCAGGAACTCCATGAGGAAAAAAAGAAGAAAAAAAAAAAAAAAAAAAAAAGCAGCTGATTTTGGTTGCATCATTCAGCAATACACCAGAAGAAATTCTACAAGTCCATGTGGAGATCCACTCCCACACGAGAATTATGTTTTTCAGCACACTTAAATACCATCTGCAAGAGAGATAAGGAACTGGAAGATACCCACAGAGCTTCAAAACACACTTTTCAGTCATCCTCTCTCTCTGAAACTACCAAGAGCTAAAAAGAGCCACACCAAGAGTGTGCAAGTAAAGATGTGGGGCTGATTAATTAATCAATTAACACTTCCCAGTCCTGCTTGGGTTGACACAGGAAAATGAGCCTGTGTGTCAGGGGAAAACACTGCCAGGGTCAGCAATGCAAGGTTAACACACATTTTTCCCACAGACTTCACACCTCCATATTGCTCCAAGCCCCATCCAACCTGGGAGTGTTCAAGGCCAGGTTGGATAGAGCTTGGAGCAACCTGGACCAGTGGAAGGTGTCCCTGCTCACAGCAGGGGGATGGAACTGGATGATCTTTAAAGTCCCTTCCAAAACCCAAACCATTCTGTGATTTTATTATTATACACATATGTACTCCAAACTTCACCCAAAGGCCTTTACAACATAAGATAATTTTTCCCCCATTTTATCTTCATGGAATCTGCCTTAGATCCTGCATTTTTGGGCTGAAAGCTTCGGTGCAGAATTTATTTTGCAGCTATTACAAGGTACATTACACTAATTAGGACACACATTACAGCCTGCAACGTGTCCTGTGATAAATCAGCCAGCACTGTGGTCTGGGGCAAACATTGCCATACATCTCTGGACATTTTTGCATGTTTGACCACTTCCATAAATACAACTATTTCTGTGGTGCAACTACAATTGGCTACAGGGATTAATTTATCACTATTTTCCTTCAGCACACAAACAGTGTAGTAAATTCTGTAGCTTCCAGAGGAAAAAAAAAAAAAAGAAAAAAAAAAAAGAAGAAAAAAAAAAAAAGAGGCAGCAGTGGGATTCTCTTCAGTGAAGCAGCATCAGTTGTATTTTTCCTTCAGTAACACACCAATTGTTCTTCATTTTCCAAAAATATACTTACCGTGTCATGTCTAGTGTGCAGTCAGAGAGAGGTTTCTGGCTTTCAAGCTTGTCACACCTGAGAAATTGAGGTGAAGGGAGGACAGCAGGCTCAGGCTCACTGTTTTTAAAGGTTTTGGTGGCATTGAGAGCTTTCCTTCCAACTATCCCCACGCAGGTTTGTTCATACACTAAAGCTCCATTTCAGAGGTCAATCTTATCATTCCATCAAACGTGCTGAATTTTGCACTCTTCATCAAATAAGGGAAGGGGAGAAAATCCTGACAACGTATTTCTGCAGAAGAGCAGCAGAGGTCAGATGCTCAATGTCCCTTAGACATATCAAATGTGCCAACATGAGCCTGGCACACTTTCCCTGGGTGGGAAAGCTTTATTATGACATGCTCAGGCTCCATTTAGAGTAATTGAGACAGTTTTATAGGCTGTGTCCTCTCTGGGATGGAAGAACCAGAGCTGGAGCATCACCTGAGAGTCAGAGCACCACCCAACTACAGCAGCACGAATGGGCCCTGGGGCTGGAAGAATTTAATTTCATAATTAGATACTCAAACTTTGGTAGTGTTCCAAGCACACAGTATGCATTGACTCATTGTCTCCAGACCATCCATCAAAAAAAAAAAAAAAAAACCAATAAAAAATACAAGGACAAAAAAAAAAAAAAAATCCACCCCAGATGATATTTAAGGTCAAGCCCCTGTTCCCTTCCTTTCTCTATGGCAGAACTCACCAGAATGGACCAGCACTGAAATAATCCAAAATATTCCCTCCACCCCCAGCAGATACACCAAGAGAAAAACCATCCTGCAAGACACTGGTTGGGGGTTTGTCCTCCCTGGACACTCCCCAGTGGCACAGGAATCTCTGCTGTCCATGTCTGCATTGAAACTTTTCTCCTTCAACAAAGCCCTGTGGACCATGCAGTGATTTCTAAACTGCTTTGAACAGGTAAATGATGCCAGCACATGTCTAGCAAAATTTCCATGGACAATCCCACAGGCAGGACAGGTCTGGTGCTCTCCACCAAGGATGGAGCCAGCAAAATGCCACCATTTACAAGTGTGCCCTGGACACAAAAGAAAAAACTCAGAAAGCAACAGCAACTTTGCCTCCAGGTCTGCCTTACCCAGAGTGAACTGGACCTGAGAGAACAACAAGGAGAATCCAAGGTCACAGGAAAACCACCAAAAAAAAAAACAGCTTTAATACCATGCAAATGACAGAAGGAGAAGGAGATGAGGTGTTTTGAAAGGGGGGCAGAAAATCTTGTATAAATATGGAACCCCAATTCAGCAGGAAACACCCTGACAGGCAGATGTGACAGCACAGACAGGAGATCAGAGAGAATGAGACAGCTGCTTAAAACTTCAAAGGATGGTGATTATGGCTTAGATCCTACACAGGTATGGCCTGGAGATAAAGGACATCTCCACATTTCAGTGTTGAGAGATAGCTCTGAGAAGTCTTTGGCGTTGGGCAAGTTTAAACAATGGCATGTAGATGAGCCCAGACTGAACATGTGGAAGGATATGAAGCACTAAAATCCCCTTGATCCCAGTGGGAGCCTTATCCCATGAACTCAGAAGGAGGAGGATCCTCTGAAGTTGCCTTGTGCAAGCTCTGTGGATAGAGGAGATGACAGAAACCAGCATCCACAGGCTGTGGGACGGGACTTCACAGCACAACATGAGCAAACATGACCAGCATCATGTACAGATTTGTTCTTCAGACCTAAAAAGATTCCTAAGAAGGCTTCTGTGTGTGTTTTTTATCTGAAGATCCTTCTTTGCATTGTGGCTGTAGTCAGATTAACATTTCCACTGCACTGAATTTGACAGTCAAGAGAGATCAATGTCAGCAGCCCAAGCAAGCAGATCACTCAACACAAAAAAAAACCCAGAGAGCTCAACACGAGCAAAAGCCACGAAGTGTTAAGCTCTGCTGCCATTCCATTTCCACTCTTTAGGTTCTCCATGTCATTTCAGAGCTCAGCCATGCCTTGTGTTGCTGTTAAATGGGAATATTTCAAAAAGTGCTGCACCAACCACTGAGAGTAGAGCTGTGTGGCACAAGTACAGCAGTAAGTCCTTGGCTTGGCCAAAGGGCCAAAGTCCTTCAGGAAGGTCTCAAATAGGGCTCCAGCAGGAGAAAACACCAAAACTCATCCTATTGGTAGCCAGAAGAATGCCCAGCCAAGGACAATGAGCTGATATCCTGAAACATTCCTGCTAAGGGCATTCCCACATGTAATGGGTCAGCAAACCCCATATCCCAGCCCAGAGGGAAGAGCAAATTCCAGATTAAACCAATGGGAAATGATGGAAATTAAGGATGTGCACCCCCACCATCATGCCCAAGTGAGGAGGCTGGACCACACAGGCAGCAGCCACAGCAACAGAATCACAGAATCACAGAATATCCTGAGTTGGAAGAGCCCACAAGAATCTTCAAAATCCATCTCCTGGTCCTGCACAGGACACCCCAACAATCTCACCATGCGCCTACAGATGTACAAAAGGCCATTCTTGCATGCACACACCATTCCTAAAAAACCAGCACTGAAAGTTCTGACAGCAGCTTCCAGTTTCTCTTTCCCAGACACCCTAGGGACTCATATCACTTCCTCAATTACTTTGAGGAAAGAGCCAAGAAAAACAAGGCTGTGGTCCAGACATCTCTGCTGAGCCCACAGGGAAGATCGGACAGCAGTTGGAGGATTGCAAACCAGATTTTTTTTTTTCAGAAAGAGAAAAACCCACAGCCTCAGAGCTCCCACAGGACTTCTTCCCTCCTCTGTATAAATTTATGTTGTGTCCAGCTGCAAGGCAGAAGTGGCCAAGTTGTGATATACAGGAGGAAATGTAGCCAAGAAGACACCACTGTGCACTCTGCCTGTGTCTGAAGGAAAGAATTGGGGCTGGGCAGTCCCTCCTGGCTCGAGTGGGCACTGAGCAGATTTCTGGGTGTCCTACTTTGTGTCCAGCTCAGAACATCTCCCCCAGCACTTCCAACCACTTTACTTAGCCTGTTTTTCCTCAGGTGAAGGAGATGAAAAACCTTTGATACTGAGCCAACACATGGTGCAGGCAGAGCAAAAGTAAACTCACAGAGCACACACTGAGATGAACCAAAGGAATTCATAAAATAACACTTTGCCACAGACAACCAGGCAGAACAAGATGATTTTTAAGGCCCCTTCCAATCCAAACCATTTTGTGATTAAGAGCCTAGTTATTTTCCATGAGCTGGGCTAAACCAAAAAGAAAGGTATGAAGATCTGGACCTAAAGATGCATAACCTGAAAATGGCTCTGTCTGCATCATAACCCCACCTCAAGATATCCGAGATGCTGGCTGAGGGCACGAGGGAAATTGAAATTTTGCCAACAATTAAAAAAATTCACTAACAGCAAGACCCGAGCAGTGCCAAACTCTTGCCAACTAAAAAATACGAGAGTGGATACTCACTAAGCATCACAAATTTCTTTTTCTGACTCACATGCTCATTGATTTTCTTCCATAAAGGGCAAACCCTCCCAAATTTCCATTTGAGCAGTGAGATTGGAAAGCTCATACAACCACATACACAAAAACGCAGCCCTGTAGCTACACCTCTCTCAGAAATGAGATTAAGGGCCACCAGTAAAGCTTTTACATTATCTGAAGGTCTGTGGGATATATTTGTATTTAATTTATTAAAATAAAGGTGCAATTACTTTAAGTAAACAGGTGTAGAGTTTTTAAAACATAGAGTTGTATTTTATACCAAAGCCCGGGGTTTCCTCAGAACATCTGCAGGCAAAAACAGGACAAAATAAGAGCAGGAGAAGTTAATCACAAAAGACAGAAAAGTCAAGGTTAGTTTTATCCAGGTCATGACTTTTCAAAAGTTGGGATTTTGTTTGTTTTGCTCTCATTAGAGGGAGATGCTACTGCAGAAACTGTGGAAAAATTATGGGTGGGTTCACAGCACGGGTCTGTGTCAGCGCACTTCTCCTTGGATAACATCAGATCCTTGCAAACCCTGTCAGAGCATTGCCAAAGCTGATTTAACTGGGTGTGACACAGTCAGAAAACTCTTTCCCATCAAGATCAGTTATGACATAATAGAAAATCTATCAACTTTCAGTCCTGTAAATATTAACTTACAAAAGCTATTGAAAAACACAATCTTTTGGGTTTTTTGAAGGAGAAAATCGCTTATTGTTTCAATACCATGAGTCAAGCCCTCTACTACCCAGCTTTTTTCCTCTCCTTTTCCCCTTATAAATCATTACAGACCCAGATTTTTAGAGAATATTGCAAATAACCCATCAGCCTGCAGATTGTCTTCCCCCCACCCATGTTCATCTCTCACCATATTTAAGCACATACTAAATTAGACAGTAAAGATTTGCTTTGAATTATGGCTACCCTATAGCAGCAGCACAGACTGCATTGCGTATTGTAAATACAGTTCTTAAAACACAATTTGGGCTGTTTATTAAAAATACCATTCGTGAGAGTGATTGTGAGAGAAAAAAACACTTAGTCCAGCCAAGAGCAGCAGCCTCTGAAGGGCAGGTCTGGGAAAACTTCATCTCAGCCAAGGAACAGGATTTAGAAATGGAATGGGTTGGGATGGAAGGGACCTTTGGGACCATCCAGTTCCAATCCCTGCTATGAGCAGACACCTTCCACTAGGCCAATTTGCTCAGAGCTCCATCCAAACTGGCCTTGGACACTGTCAGAATCATTTTCTTTTAAAAATCCCCCACTGCATTGACAAGTATGATGGGGAGAAACTTTTCAGCGCGGCCTGTTGTGATATGGCAATGGGTAATGGTTTTCAGCTAAAAGAAGGTTGATTAAGTTTAGATATAAGGGTGAAGTTTTGTACTGTGTTGGTGGTAAAACACTGGAGAAGGCTTCCCAGAGAGGTGGTGGATGCCCCATACTTGGAAACATTCAAGATCAGGCTGGATGGGGCTCTGAGAAACGTGATCTGGTTGAAGATGTCCCCAATCATTGGATTTGGTGACCTTTATTGGCCCCTTCTCATCTGAATTATTCTAATTTGTGACATGTAGATTTTTTCAGCATTGATCTTCTTTGTTTAAACTGCTTTCACTGTAGGCACAGCAGAGAAAGGAAAAGGAAGGAAGGGGGAGAAAAGAAAAATGGAAGGGAAGGATAAAAGGAAAAAGGGGAAAAAAAGGAAAAAAAAACAGTAAGGAAGGTCTTTAGACACTGGGGGAGAGGAAATGAGAGGAGAACAGGGAAGGGAAGGGAAGGGAAGGGAAGGGAAGGGAAGGGAAGGGAAGGGAAAGGTGAAAGAAAAGAAGGAGATGGAGGAGAAAAGGAGAAGGAGAAGAAGGAGGAGGAGAAGAATAAATATCTAACACAGAATAATATCTAACACAGACTTCTTCCTTGTCCACTTTAAGGATTAGAGAAAGAATGGAAACACCACCCTTACCTTAACTGGCACAGGGAGGGTATGAAGCTATTTTAGAAAGCACTGACATGCCTAATTTACTAATTCCTACAAAAATAAGTGTCCCAAGCAACAGGATTTTGTTCATCAATAGAGGTCTTGCACGTGCTTTAGTCAACTGAGCTTTGGTTGATACATGACGTAATTTTATATATTTTTATCATAAAAAATGCCTCCAGCATGACAATAGGCTAGTTCTAAGTACAGGGGAGGAAACAGATTGTTCAATGCCCCTGGCAACAGCTTAATGGGAAAGCACAGGTATTTTAAATTGCTTTTTAATCACTTCTAGATATTTCACCCCCCAAATTGTAACTACTTACTGAACAGCTGCACCTTATTGGGAACGAGCAACGCCACCAGGCAGAAAACATTTTGCATTTCGCAAAGGTGGTCTGATCCCAACGAGGCCTTTGGAATGATATTCACACACAAAAGCACAGAAGTTGAGCCTCTTCAATTCTCTGCTTGCAAGTTTTCTTTATTTATTTTTCCATTTATTTATTTTTATGTTCTCTTTAAAAAAACAAAATTGATAGATTTCTTTACCTGTTTTCCAGCTGCTCTCTCAAAACAGACAGAGAACAGTTTTTATGACTCAAAATACAGTCCCAACTCAAGAGTTTCCAAGACAAGAACTTTCCTGACTGGCCAGCTTGAGCCAGAGCAGATCACCTCAGGCAATTGCATTGCTGAGGAGACTGGGATTGCTGACATGAGCCAACCTGCAGAACAACTTTAAAACAACAAACATTGGTTCAATACATCTTGAAATCCAGGAATGCTCTCCCTGAGTGACAGGCACTGTGCCATGGCCTCTCCCCTTCATTATCCTGTCCCTCCTTGACTTTATGAACTCTCCTATAGATTGTAGCTATCTGGAAAATGAGAGTGGGTAGAGGATTCAAGTTGGGAAGTCACAAAGAATTTCAAAGTTTCATCAGCATTTCAAATCTCATAGGAAACCTGTCATTTTAGAAGAGAGTGATGTCCTTTCCCTTGGAATTCATACCACAGATTTGGATAGTGCCACAGGGTTTCCTTCCTTACTGTTTGAGGCTGGGTAAGTATTTTTGGGGCTCTGGAGACCATTCCTGGGCAGTCACTGCTTGTTTGCCTTCCCTCTGCTCTGGAGCTGCCAACACAATCTTCTTCTAAACCTACACACAGTCCAACATTGTGATCCATCTCTGAGGGATGCTGGTCACAATGTTGAGCTGCGTGTAGGTTTGGAAGAGGATTTTGTTGTTGGAACAAGATGATCTTTAAGGTCCCTTCCAACCCAAAGCATTTTATGCATTCCACAATACCCAGAGCGCCCGCTCTAACACCACCCCTTACACGATATCTCCAGATTTACAAACTCTGAGAGGACAGAAAAAGAGAGGAAAGATCTCAACTGTGGCTCCATAAAATAACCTCATATCTGCAGCAAGCTGGAGAGCTGCCACCTAATTCAGCTGAAAGATAAATACATTCAGCCTTTTGGATCTCCAAAGGCATAAGTAACTCACACCAGCTTCTTTCTCTCTGATCAGTGAAATAAAGAGACATCTGGATTTACCTCTTTTGCAGGTACCTTGCACAACACCAGCTCTAGGCTGTCATCCCAGCCAGCACAGGAACCTGCCTATGTGTGGAGGAAATATTTTTAAAACATATCAAAAAAAAAAAAAAAAATTGCAATGGGGAGCAAACAGAAAGCTGCAAGGCCAAGGGATGCAAATAATTCAAAATACACTGATGAGGCCTGAAAAATGGAGGCTGCAGCCAAAAAGTCCAGCCTGACAGAGGACTAATTCACTGGCAGCTCGCTGCAGAAATTCAGGTGGTTGCGTGGATGTCTTTACCTTACGACAAGGAGGCACCTGCTCTGGACTGTGGGACCTGAATTTCTGCAAATTCCTGGTTAAAAGAGAAAAATTAATCCCTCTCCTTTAAAAAATGGATACATAAATAAACCAAGCTAAATTCTCAAAACCATTACAAAATCCCAAACAGAAGTTGGCAGTCATTAGCTATCAGGAGGGCAAGGACACTTTCATCTTCCCCCCACCGCACTTTAGAATCAAAAAAGGACATTGACAGGCTGGAAAAGAGGTGACTTTTGATGCTGCCACAGCTTGAGACGTGGGAACAACATTAATTTCCATATCCATGTGTTTTCAGGTGCTGGTGCTTGGTCCAAACACCTGCACAGCACAGGAAAGCTTCCATCAATGCCTTAATAGGCAGGGGAAATTAATCTAATTTTTTGAAGATTACAAACATCCAGGAGCTGTCCGTAGCCAGAGCTACTGCAATAACTGTAATTTCACTTTCCTGTATTCCCCCACAACTCAAAGACAATATAATAAAATCATAGAATGGTTTGGGTTGGAAGGGACCTCAAAAATGATCCAGTTCCAACCCCCTGCTATGGGCAGGGATACCTTCCACCGTCCCAGGTTGCTCCAAGCCAATCCAGCCTGGCCATGGACACTTCCAGGGATGGAACAGTTACAGCTTCTCTGGGCCACCCTCACAGGGAAGAATTTCTTCTTAATCTCTAATCTAAATCTCTTTTCTGTCAGTTTAAAGCCATTCCCTCTTGTCCTGGTACTCCAGCCACTTGTCCAAAGTCCCTCTCCAGGTCTCCTGGAGCCTCTTCAGGCAGTGGAAGGAGCTCTAAGGTCTCCCTGGAGCCTTTTCTTCTCCAGTCTGAACAGCCCCAACTCTCTCATCCTGCCTTCCTAGGAGAGGTGCTCCAGCCCTCTGATTAGAAATCCTTTCTCAACACCCAGGTTTCTCCCATCTGAGGAGCACTCCCAAATGACAAGAAACCCCCTTCCCGTGTGGCGCACAGCAGACACCTCCCACAGCCAGACAGCAGCGCTCGCACCCAACAATGGAAACCTTCCCTCCGTCAGCACGCTCGGCTCTGCCAAAAACAAACCCCGCTGCTCAAGTGGGAGAACACCTTCCTACTACTCCAGGGAACACCAGGGAATCGGTGCAGATCCCTGATTAGTTGGAAGCAGCGTTTCTCAAGGAAGACAAGCGAGGGAGCTCGGAGCAGCAACTCTTTCAGCGCTAAGGAGATTAGGACGGCGGCCCAGGGAATCAGCAATCCCAACACTCCACATCCACACGGCTTTGCCCACGGCTGTCACTTTGAGGAGGGTTTGCTGCAAAACCAGCACAGTGATTATCTTGTTCTCTCGCAGGAACACGAGGATTGAGATGCAGGGGAGAAGCAGCAGGACGGGAGCTGCAGGCTTTGTGGAGGCGAAGCCAGCTCTGCGCACCGAGCAGGGACCACCACACGGAGGAAATCCGGCCAGAAACCACCCCAGCACTGGAACACTGGCCAAGAAACTGGTTTGAGAAAACACAAAATGTGCCAGCAGCCTGACAGCACTGCCCATTGCTCCAAGAGGGGGTGGAGTGAATGCCAGGACATCCCTATGAAGGCAGGCGTGGGTGGTTATCAGATTAAGCCACCACCCAGGGAGAAGCACTTTTGGGTCACCACAGTGCCTACATCACACGCTGACAGCTGAGGGAGCCACAAAAGGGTGTTGTAAAAAGGCTCCTTTTCCTTTCCACACACACTCGATGGCATTCCACAGAGCAGTGTCACCACCAGGAATCACGTGTGAGGTGAGGACATGGAGCAGCTCGCTACGAAGGGAGCAAAGGTGAGCCAAGTCCACCAGGAGTCCACACAGAATCACAGAATTATTTAGGCTGGGAAAGGACTTTAACATCATCAAGCCCAGCCATTAACCAAGCATTGACTGCCAAGGCCAGCACTATGACATGTCCCCAAATGCCACATCTGCACACTTTTTAAATCCCTCCACCGCATCCTTGGGCAGCCTCTTCCAATGTTTGACCATTCTTTTGGTGAAGAAATTATTCCTAATATCAAATCTAGACCTCCCCTGGCACCATTTGAGGCCATTTCCTCTCATCCCACCACCAGCTCTGGGCCCTTGTATGTGCCCTTGGAAAAACAAAGCCCCCGATTCTTTCACACCCCTAAACACAAAATCAGCACATGGCGGAACAATTCACGAAAAATAGCATTTGTGAGGTTCATCAGCAACACTTGAAAAGATCAGAAGGCTGGATAAGGAGAAAAAGCAACAAGATCTAGCAAAGACCTGGGCACAATGAGCCATCAACACATGGGTGTTACATTTCCATTTATTTTAGCCAACAAAAGTTTATTTTATGGATAACTCTGTGCACGCAGCTGTATTTTTACAGCTGATAAAAACACAACTTTTCCAATCACTGTGCCTCTAACTGAAAGCACTGATGACCAGCCATAGACAAAGAAGGAAAGAAAATCACGTAGTGACACACGAAAAGTTTGAGCAGTGAAGCTGATGCCTGGACACAAATCCAGGCACAGGCTTAGCCCCAGTCAACCTCTTCCTTGCATCACCTGAAAGGCTGGAGCACAGGTCAGGCCAGTTGAACAAAGTCCCCAGGGGGCACCTGCTGGTCTACTTAGCAAGGAGTGGCCTCTCCAGACCTCAGCAGCCTCCATCAAACACTGGGTCATGTGGATGAAGGGCTGGGGCCAGGGAGCACCTTGTTCCTGTGCCCTGTACAGCCCTTCCAGCAAAAGTGCCTTCATCGGTGTTTGCTAGGCACAGAGCATCAAAAAGCTAAAAAAAATTCCAGCCTGGACTTACAGGGTGTCAGGAGGTGAAAAAGAACAAATCTGAGCAGGAAGAGATTTGGCCTCTCTGCTGCAATGATGTCTTCCTGCAGCTTTGCTCCCAAAGCACCCCATGTAGCTAAAAAACAAGACTTTCAAAAGTGTCCCACACCCAGCCTAGAGCTGGGGTGACTCTTCCCAAAGAGTTTTTACCCACTTTCCTCATCATGCAGCACATGGACAGGGAGACCACCAGGTCAATGGAACAAATGGAGTGGGGAGAGGGCAATCAATGAGTGTGAAAGAGCACAAAGCACAGCAACAAGGCTGGGAACATCAACAAATTGATGGGGGCTAAAATGCTGTCAACACAGTCAAGGATCACCATGAAAGCTAGGGAGAGAGACCCTGACCCCAGCCTGGCTCACACCATCCATGCAGCTCTGAAAGCACCACAGGACTTTCACATTCATCAGACTTGGTGCTCTTCATAATTCACAACCACCAACGCCCTGCACTGGGCTCGTGACTCCAGGTCCAGCAAGAGCAGGACTGGTCACAGACACAGAGTTGCCACCAGAGCTATTTGCCCCCTCACTGGTGAAATCCCCTGCCCTATCCCCTGGCTGACTACACCTTTCTAACCCATTGGTCCAGCTTGCTCCCTGAGGCCACGTTCCCACGTAGCCATTCCTTTCTGCCACACAGAAGAAACTGCACACGAAAGTAAAAGACAGGAAGGAAAAGCCATAAAGCCGAGAAAAGATGCCCTCAGCAAAATTTGTTTTAAGGCACAACTAGCTCATACTGAAAGCCAAAACCTCTGGTTTTCAGTCCAGACCCTTGTGAGAAGACAATTTATGCTCTCTTCAGCCAGATGTGGTGCTGGGGGATTATTCAGGGCAGCAGTAACACCACTAAAGCTCTTTGCTGTGAGGAGATCCAGGGGCAATGAGCGCTGGTATTTAGGGAAACATCACCTGTATCAAAAGGGACACCCATCACACTGATTCAACACCAGTGCTACCACAGGTGACAGGAAAATTACACAAAGTACTGCTCCCCTCCCCAAACAGGAGCCTTGTGGGAGATGAATCAGTTTCTGTCTCCAGGGACACCAAGGAGGAGTCCTTTAAATCTCCCTACACCTCCAAGGAGAGGTAAAAGGGGTGGGAGGGAGAGAACCGTCCCAGAAAAAGCCAGTGGAGCTTGGCTGTGGCTGTGCTGCCCCAGAATGGATCTGCCACTGCTGAATCTCCTGCTGGAGCAAAAAGCAATTTCCCTGGAAGGGGAGCATTGAGCATCCAAGGGACATGTAAACATCCCACCAGTATGGCATGGGACCAGCTCTCCTCTGCTTGCCTTTCACACTGCCCAAGGAGGCTTCACCACCCTGGCAGGAGTTTCCAAGATGGGGAACATGAAGTTAAACCTGAAGACCTGCAGAAAAAGATGGTTCTCAGTGATTTCAGAAAATTTGGGGATGAGATTTTTAGTAGGCCTGTAGTGACAGGATAATGGTTTCAAAATGAAAGAGGGTACAGGTTCAGGGTAGGTAGAAGGAAGAATCTTTTTTTATCATGAGGGTAATAAGACACAGAAACAGATTTCCCACAGAGGTGGTAGATGCTCCATCCCTGGAAAGATTCAAGGTCAGATGGATGGGGCTCTCAGCAAGCAGGTCAAGTTGAATATGTCCCTGCTCATTGAAGGGGAGTGGGATTTGATGACCTTCAAAGATTGCTTCCAACCCAGACTATTCTATGAGTTGAATTCTGTGTGGTATCTTTAGGCACAAAAGTTTCAAAAATCTGCCACTCTCCGTATTTATTTTTTTCTTGTGCATGGTCTGCTCTAGAGATCAAAGACATGGAACCAGCAAAGGATCAGCAAAAGGAGAACACGGGGAGAACATGAAAATATGGCCAAAGCTCTGAGACAACTCTGGGTACGGCTGCTTTCCATACGAGTGAAGACAAAACACTCCCTCCTCAGCCTCATCAGCAAGAACTTCCACAAATCAGCTGTCCCTTTATACAAATCAATCCTAAACAGAGTGAAACTCCTCCAAATGAAAGTCATAGGGGGAAAATAAAATTTTATTTGCATCTGCCTGAGCCCCATCATTCCACATTCGGCTGACCCGCTGCTGAAGAGATGCTCTTACCAGCTGCTTCCCAAGTCCTGCTCTCCTGGGCACACAAGACTTTTTTCTAATCTGGAAGAAAAAGCAAGACAAATGATTAGTACTGGGAAAAAAACAATGGCTAAGGTCATGGTGACCATCAACACCAGGAGCTCTGGTATCCAGACACAACCTGCAGCCTCTGAGCTGGGCTGTCGGAACAAAAACAACAGTTTCTCAAAACATCACTGTTGAGTATGGGGAACAGCACCTCTATTTAAAAATAAAGTTGGTATAAATCTCTAAAACTAATAAAGGTTTTATAATTCCAGATTAGCAATGGTACAAAAGTAGGAGGTTGCAATTGCAGGACACCTGCAAAAATAACTAATTAAAAACCTTCAATAGTAAAAGAGAATTACTTGTTTAAGTGTCCAATCTTCTTCAAGATCCTACTGAGGAAGGAACACTCTGGCCACAATCCAGTTAAGGATTTCAGTGTGTCAGATTTGAGAGAAAAGGGAGAACCCTGCTGAATCAAGGTCTTGGCGTTTCTCACCAGCCGCTTGTTTCTCTCTCCTGCTGGCCTTCAAACATGTACACACACTCCTACCTTCCAAGAATTTCCAATTTTAGCTTTTATTCTAGAAACAACACCTCTTGGTTACAAAAGCAGCCAATTTTCCTGCCAGGAAGAAGCACTGGTGCAACCCCAAGAGGCAGGACCTGCATCAGACGAGCACCAGGCAGCTCGCAAGAGCTCACAAAAGGCCTTTTAATTAATACGCCCACTTGCTTTGCTCAATTAACACTGAGGAGGAAGCCCTTCACACACTGCCTTCAGCTCTGGTCACTGTAGGCTGAATATTTAAAAAAATCCTCCTGTATTCATAAACACATCCTATTTAAATGCCATATTCTTCCTACAAACAGAAAGCTCACTTAAAAAAAAAATTAAAAAAAAAGGATCCAATTTCTCCAGAGAGGAAAATTCAGAGATAAAATTGCAGCAGTGATTTATATCTGCCCAGAGCAGCAGAGCAGCAATCCCAGCCCTTGGTGACCTCTGTGCAAACACACTGAGCCAATTACACACTGACAGAAGATTCCCCCCTCTCAGAGCAGCAGCTTCTTGTTGCTCAATGTTAGAAATATCAAAAAGTAGTGCAAGAAGCGAGTGTGTGTTACTGAGCAGGCTGGGGACAACCAGCCTCGAGGTTTAATCAAGATTTAGATCCAATTGTGTGAGGAGTTTTGTAAACATTGATCTCATTGAGCTGTTGCATCTGGAGGATGTAATTCCCAGTGAGATGCCCGTTTGACCTATGGAAATCACCGTGGGGCAAATCAGCTCAGTCCTCCCCCTCCATCCCTTCTTGTTTGCCGTGGTCTTCGTTAGCAGATGAGTGCAAATACACCTCATCCTTCTGCATCCCACACTTGGGACATGCCCAGCAGCACTTCCATGTCCTTTGGCAAGATCAAACTAACAGGGAAAACACAAAGTTTTTAAAGCCACCAGTCACAGCCAGCAGCTGACAGAATAAATGCTCTCATCTTCCCAGAATTATAGAATAATTTGGGTTAGAAAAGACCTTTAAGATCAATTAGTCCAATCATCAACTAAGCATTGCCAAGGCCACAATTAACCCATGTCCCCAAGTGCCACATCCACACATCTTCTAAATACCTCCAGGAATGGTGACTCAAACATGTCCCTGGGCAGCCTCTTCAAATACTTAAAAAACCTTTCAGTGAGGAAATTTTTCCTAACATCAAATCTAAACCTCCCTGGTGCAAACTGAGGCTGTTTCCTCTTGTCCTGTCTCTCACTATTAGAAAAAAGAGTTTGGAAAAAGCCTGCCAGTTCCCTTGTATTGCCCGAGACATACCAGTTCCAGCTTCTTGTTGAGCCACAGCATCACTGCTCTGGTTATAAGGATGCTTTTTCTGCTGGACATCCCAGAGCTCCCTTTCCTTCCCCCTGTTTCTTTAAGATGATAATCAAGGAGCAGGGACAGAGAGTTGGGAATTTGTGACTTCATATGCTTTTCTTTTCTGCTCCAGGGAAAAGAAATTAGGAAAAGTATGATGAGGAGCATTTAGGTCTGGATTTCAACCATCCCTGTTTACTGCCCAGTATTGCTAACAGGAGCAAAAATACAGGAGCAGGCACTTCAGAAGAGCCAAAACTCAGCTCATCTTACCAGTGCCCACAAGGACACGTAATTCCAGATCCCATCAGCTCCCCAAAAGTGGAACTTATCCCTCCTCCTGAGATGTTTGTAACAGGAAAACCATCTCAACTCCCCAGCTGGTGCTGTGAGTCTTCTCCAGTCTGCTCCACCTATGCTGTGCCCTCCATCATCTGCTTGGAACTGGGATGGGAGCACCCTTTTCTAACACCCCAAACAAATGTGCCAGATTAATTATTATACTTCGGGGGTTTTGGGGGGGTTTTGCCTATTTTCGTCTTTGTCTGAAGCATTCAACCATGGGACAAAATTATTTCTGCCTGCTCTGAGAGAGGAAATGCTCCTTGACTGTTTAGGTGAGATTAATTTCAGGATTGTGACCAGACGAGGAAATTGGTGGCAGAAATCCTTCATAGTTGGATAATGAGGTTGCGGCTTTATGAGTAATTCTCCTGAGTTATGCGCCCAGCACCTTGAATGTGGGTGACACAATCTTTCCTTCCCTCCCTTTTTGAATGGGAAATGTCATCCAAGTACACAAAACAATATTTATTAAAAAAAAAAAAAAAAAAAAAAAAAAAAAAAAAGCAACAACACAATTCATGAGGCAGAGGTATAGATTGTATCACACTTGCACAATGTCCAATCAACTGCTAAGCAAAAACACTCCCCTGTACACCTCTGTTGTACAGAATTTTGGATATGGAGAGATGAATCCAGGCTTTCTCAGTCCCTGCTGCTGAGCCACCTCACATCCATGCCCATGATCCTGCACATACTGCCTGTGCTGATGTCACATTCTTCCTCCCAGCCCAAAATGGAATCACTGGATTGCAACCAGCTCCCTCTTTTTGAGCAAGAGGGAGCAACCTGAAGTTTTAATGCTATCAGAGCTTAGCTGCAAGAAAATCAGAGAGGAGAAAGAGCAGCCTTTTGGTGGAGATGTCTCTGCTCCAGCTGGAGCCATCACCTTCCATTACTCAGCTGCCTTTTTGGGAATTCTCCATGCCTTCCTCTATGCCCCCACACTAGACATGAAGAAGGCCAACAACAGTTCCTGCTGGAACATCGACCCTGCTTCTCCTGGAGGACGAATGAGCAGATGGGACCCATGGAAGATGGCTGAGCTGGAGAGCTGGACAACTGGAGTCCTTCCAATCCAGTAACTACAGCCCAAAAGGCTGAGGATGCAAAAATCCTTCAGGGTCAGAACCTTTTTCCTAGGGGTAGGAACAGGGCCAAGGAAGACAGGCAGGTGGTTACTGACAGGCTGTACAGACTAACTCATGATTGCATGACTGGTTTTGTTGTTCCCCCAATTCCTGCTTTGCTTGCTTATTCCCCAGTCAACCCACTGCACTGTTCCAGCAAAATAAGCACAATCTTGAAGAGTTTTGAAATTAATATGATGGGCTCGCAAGCATCTTCCGTCATGCAGAACTAAAATTAAAATGTACACCCGCCCTCGCCTCACTCCCTGAAATCCATCAGGCTGAAACTTCCCCGTGTCACATCAAGAGACTCCGACAGCTGAGGGAGCTGATGGGAAACTGCATTTCCAGCTGCTACCAGGCTTCAAAGCAGGAGTCCAACCCTACCACCGTGTCTGTTCCAGCAGAACAGCCCCTGCCTGGGGCTGGAGATAACAGAAGTTTCCTCCAATACAAATGGTCACGAGAGAATCAGTGGAATAACGGTTTCCAGATATTTTGGAGAAGGGAAAGGCAACCATCAATTTTTTTCTCAGGAAAAAAATTTGCTGAAGAACTCATGCTTTACCATCACTCTGACAAAAGAGAAGTAAAAATAGAATCTGGAGAAAAACAATTCAACTCTGTAAAAACCTCAGGGAGCGGGTGGGAGCAAATACAAAGTTCAGGGAAAAAACATGACACCGCACAAGGTGGGCATCCCCAAGGAGAAAAAGCTTCTGAGAATCATAGAATCACAGAAGGGTTTGGGTTGAAGGGAACCTTAAAGCTCATCTTGTTCCAAAGGGACAGCAGACCAGGTTGCTCCAAGTCCCTGGGGAACTTCCAGAGATAGGAAAACCACAGCTTCTCTGGGCAGCATGTTCCAGTGCCTCCCCACCCTCAAAGGGAAGAATTTCTTCTTAACATCTTACACAAAACTGCTTTTTTCAGTTTGAAGCCATTCCCTCTTGTTGTACCACTCCATGCCCTTGTCCAAAGTCCCTCTCCAGCTCTCTTGGAACCCCTGAGGCACTGGAAAGGGCTCTAAGCTTTCCCTGGAGCCTTCTCCAGGCCAAACAACCCCAGCTCTCTCAGCCTGTCTCATAATTCCAGCCCTGTGATCAGCATTGTGCCCTTCCATCTGAACCATTTGCAGAAGCACCTCTACCTTCCATGCAACATCAACAGAGAATTTTGGGGGGAAGATGCAACACTGCACTACCAGAGCAGAATAAAACCCTGATAGCTGAGCTACAGCTGGTCTGAGGATCTGCAACTGCAGCTCAGATGAGAAGTTCAATCAGAGGGAACACCAGGACAGACACCCACTCTCAGCCCTGAAGCCTTTGTGAAAACCCCACTCAGTAGCAGCGCACCAACACGGAAAGTCAAGACATTCACAAGGTCTTGCTGCAAACCCCAACTGCTTTTTCTTTTCCTCATGCATGTGGCTGACAGCTCCTCCATGGCTCATCACACCATCAGGACCACAGCAAGAAAACTGACACCCTCTCAGACACCTTTTGGGACAGCAAACACAGCTGCCTGCACTTGATGGCTATTTTGGGTTTGAAATTGAGATGCAAATTGCTGCCAAAACAACCACCATGGGGGAGCTGTTGCTTTTTCTCTTGAAATGCAGAGACATTTTCCATTTCTTCCCTCCCCTTCCTTCCACTGATTTTACCACATCTCTTCGAGAAGGAAACTGCAATTGCGTGACTCAGAGGGAGAATCATCTTCCACCCATCAGAGGAACGCACACGTGCACACAAGTGGCTGGCTGAGACACTCTCTTGTCCCAGGCTCCATAATGGGCCCAGGAGAAAACACAGGCAAGAAAAGAAGCAACAGAACCAAAAATCAGAGCCTAAAACTGCAGGACTGTGATGAACAGAAAGAGATTTTCTCCAAGGAGCCACCAAGCCAGACATGAAGATCCTCATCCCAAGTGCAGAGAAGGTCACAGGAGGAAAAATCTACAACTATCTGCACAGAAAAGGCTGTGTGGGATCAGGTCAGGATAATCAATGTGGTCAAGGGATAAAAACCATGCCCAGGAGCAAAGTGAAAGCAACAACCCTTAGTGGTGCCCACAATATCTCACATCCTATGCTGACTTGCCTGCTTCATGTACTTTAAACTTTTGGAGCACTCGTCCAGAAAAAGCTGCGATTTACTGGAATATATATTCCATTGTCTCCATTTTTACTGCATTTTATGGTGGTGCACGAATACCCAATTGTTAAAAAGATGGGATGGGGATTGGCAGGGCTCATGAAGAAGCACCAGGAGAAGATGGTTCCTCCAATGAAGGAAGAGAGGTCTGAAAACAGCTTCTTGCAACTAAAGTCTTGCCACAGGAATGAGAATGTGTTGCCCTGCAAAACTAGAAAATTCCCTTGCTGGTGTGCAGATATTTACAGCCCCCAGGGCTGTTTTCACAGTTATGAGTCCTCCTTATCCCTAATACAGCTGACAGCAACACGTGTAGGATCTGGAGGCTCCATGCAGGGGAAGGCAACTCAGGAAGTCATAAAGGCATCAGTGCCTTTCAGCAAGGCCTTCAGAGTCAGTTAATTGATGCTTTAGACTTCACTGATGGCATTTATGAGTTTAAAAAATGCATCTAAGGCTTTGACATCCTCTCCCAGTTGCTCTCTTTAGGATGCAAATGCAGTTTAATGCAATTAGGCAGGACAGAGAGCCCAGACATTTTACAGGATCAACTGCATTCCAGTTGTCAGGGAAAATAAAGAGACACCAGCTCAACAGACAGGCTGGACAAAAGCCTGTTGTCATGTCTGGATGGTTTTCAGACCAGCACAGGACTGTGCAAGGAGGAAGAGCCTTTTTCCAAAAGGCATCAAGCCCTGGTACGCTCTTATTACCGGAAAAAAATCTGAAAAAAAAATAAAAAAAAAAAAAAATCAAGTAATCCTTTATTGGTTAGCAGGAAAATAAAACCTTTTATTTAAAAAAAAAAAAAAAATCTCATCTTTAAGACTGGAAAAATCCAAAACTCCAAGAAAGTTGCTGAGGCACATTACTCCATTTATAGATGTAAATAAAGAAGAAAAGGAGTAAATGAAGGAGGGAAGGTTTAGATTAGATATCAGTGAAGAAATTCTTTAAGGGTGGTGAATCTCTGGCACAGATTGCTCAGAGAGGTTGTAGACTCCCAATGCCTGGAAGTGCTCAAGTCCAGGCTGGATTGGGCTTGGAGCAACCTGGGAGAGTGGAAAGCATCCCTTCTCATGGCAGTAGGGTCAGAATAAGCTGATCTTTAAGGTCCCTTCCAAACCAAACCATTCCATGATTCTATGATTTTTATGTATTATTTGAAACTCCCAACATTAGGATAGAAAAGAGAGAGAAGAGAGAAAAGGAGAAAGCTCTCAGTGTGAGGCTTCTGGAAGCTCAAGGCATTTATTTCCATTGCTCAAGTTTCAGAACTGAGAAGCTGACAAAGTGTCTGGAGGTGCCTTGAAACATTTCCCATCACGACTGCTCTTTCAAAGGAGAAGCAACTTGAAATTGGCAGGAAGTAGGTATTTCTGTATAATTTGCCATCTTCCACAGAAAACTCAATCACCCCTAATTCTAGGCATTTCTTGTTTTTCTATTACAAGACCTAAATAAAGCATTTCTGTTATTGCAGACTGCAATTTAAAAACAAAACAAACTAAAAAAAAAAAAAACAAACAGATTTAAAAATCAAATCATCTGGAACACCTCTACTATGAAGACAGGATGAGAGAGCTGGAGTTGTTCAGCCTGGAGAAGAGAAGACTCCAGGCAGAACCTTAGAGCTGGAGAGAGACTTTGGACAAGGACCTGGAGTGACAGGACAATGGAGAATGACTTTAAATTAATATGAGAGTGATTTGGATTAGATATTGGGAAAAAATTTTCTACATAATGGTGGTGAGACACTGGCACAGGTTGCCCAGAGAAGCTGTGGATGCTCCATCTCTGGAAGTGTCCAGGCTGGACAGGGCCTGGAGCAGCCTGGTCCAGTGGAAGGTGTCCCACCCTAAATCTTGCCCCACAACACTGACCTTTAGGAAATGCTTTGAGACCTCTGGGTCTGTTACCCAAGCACAGGTGTTCCCACCCCAAGTCCAGGAAATCCAACAGAAATCACTGCAGAGAGACAATGGCATGGTCTCTCTGAAAATAGACAGAAATCCCCATCAAAAACACCTAAATCCTCACGATAGAAAAATAAATCCAGGCAGATTGTTACTTGCATTGTATGAATCATCATGTTGTTATAGCAACTTCATATCTGCACCCAATCTGAAAACCAAGCACAGCTGAAATAATGTAACAGCATTAAGTTAAAATGATATATAACAAGACAAAAATGGATCGGCTCGATCTCCGAGTAGCACCCACACTTCTTTCTCACCCTTTTCCCTCCCTTTGGAAACATTGTTTTCCTGTATTTAAACAATAAAAGGAAGGGAAAAAAAAAAAAAAAAAAAACAACCCAGACTTGGAGCACATAGAGAAGAGGAGCACTAATGAGCTTTTGAATTCAAGGAGAATCTTCAAAATGAAGAATCACAGAATCATGGAATCACAAAATTGTTTAGGTTGGAAAGAACCTTAAAGATCATTTTGGTCCAACCCCTCTGCCATGGGCAGGGGCATTTTTCACCACCTTCAAATAGAAAAACGTTTTTTTTTAATTCATGCAATGCAAGAATTATGTAAATATGTATGTACATTGTGTCCTGCTCTGTTCAGGAGTCCTAAGCAGAGATTCAAACCTGACCAGAACATTTAGAAACAAAAAAGGAAATGTATAGCTCTAGTTTTAAACCTGCAGGTTTGTGTGTGGTTATTTTATTGCTGGAGAAAAAGTGAGAAGTGTCAGCAAGGTTCTTTCCATCAGAGCAGCAAAGGAAGGAAGGTAAATAAATAGAATTGGTTCAGGGACTTGGCAGGAAAACACAGCCTCTCTGAAAGGTGAGGGGAGCCCACCAACCTCCAAAACACTGCAGGTGCCTCAAAAGACACCATTGTGGTCCAATTAGTGCTGAGGATGACCAAAAAACACCACAGGGCACTGAACTGCTCCTCTCCCATGGGATGCTGCCAACAATGAGGTTTGAAGGAGAAAGCAGGGAAATGGAAAAAGAAGAAGCCTGGGAGATCTGCAAATTTTGCTCTCAAAGTTTCAAGCAAATTAAAACCAAATAAACCCCAAAATAGAAAAAGCAACCCACAAGCCCACAGCTCTAGTCCCAACAAAGTCCTTTTAGTCTTAACAACAGCACAAAAGTGACTCAATTAATTAAAAGCAAACAAAAAGAAGCAGCTTAACTTATTCTTTCAGAGTTCAAGAAAGCAAAAGCACCAGTCTGCCACCGACAGAACTCTATTTTTTCTTTTCTTCTTTTTCTTAAATGCATTTATTCATTAAGGCTTCCTCGTAGGCTGTGTAATGAGTCACTTCTTGCTTCTCTATGAAGTGTAAAGGGATGGAGAGGAATAGGATTTAAATGGAGGATGGAGACACTCACAAAGCCTGTAAGAAAAACTTGAAAAGCTTTTGAAGGCACCACAGATAAAGCGAGGCAACTCCTCACATGGACCCCAAACCCCTTTCTCTATCACCACAGCTTTCCCAGGGTCTAAGCCTGGCTGTCTCCTCACTTATAACCAGCACAAAAAACCACCCCCTCTCCTCCTCTGAACTTTCCTCCACCCCAGTAGAGCCTGGGATAAGAAATCCAGAGCTCAAGTAGGAAGCAGGAGCAATGCTGCTCCTCCTGTGGAGCCAGTGGCTCACAAGTGTGGATGGGTCTCTCTCTGCACCAGTGAAATATTATTGGGGTGGATCATATGAGTTGGTAACATCAACTGCACAAGGCATTTTATGTCTCTTACCTCAGCAGAGAAGCCCCAGCAGCCACCAGCTCAGAGTGAGCCACACATATCCGACAATTCTGCAACTGTTCTTCTGAGAATCATAGAGAAACAGAAGGGTTTGGGTTGGAAGGGATCTTAAAAATCATCTGGTTCCAACCCTTCTGCCATTGGCAGGGACACCTTTCACCAGACCAGGCTGCTCCAAGCCTCAACCAACCTGGTTTTCCAGTGAGGAGGAAGAGTCTGTCCAATCCATCAGATGAAGAATGCCAAGCTCAAATGAGACAAACTCCCATCATCAGCCTGATCTCAGGCTGGTTCTGGAATACCCTGATTTAGTCCCCCAATTCCTGTCAGAAGCCTCCCCTGGCTCTCCAGGTTCTTCGAGTCCTCCCACCTCGAGTTTTGAGGAAGCAGAGCCAGCGTGGAGATGTGCCAGGAGGAAGGGCACATGTTTCACTGCAATAAACATAAATCCCAAAAAAGCACAACCTGAGCCCAAATCAACGGCTGCCACAGTTTTTCAGCAAGGACTCCCATCTTGTCTAGAGGTAGAAACATGAAATAGATATTAGGGCTAATTAGATTTTAGGGAAGAAATTCTTGAAGTATTCAAGGCCAGGTTGGACAGGGCTTGGAGCAGCCTGGGACAGTGGAAGATGTCCCCACCCATGGCAGGGGGGTGGAATGAGATGATCCTAAGTTCCCTTCCAACCCAAATCATTCTCTGATTTTATTTTTCTGTGAAATTTCTCCTGTAACAGCCACAATCATGTGTCATTCCCCATGGCAGAGATCTTCCACCTTCCCTGGAATGGTGTCTCTCACTTGCCTAACGTTTATTCTATCTGAGAAAATTTAAGCCAGGAAAAAATAAACAAAAGCAAAACTCAAAGTGAGAAAAAGCCCCCGCAAAATCTAAAATAAATTAAAAAACCTCCTCAATACAAAATCTCCTAAATACAGAAAAAGGGGAACTTTTTCACTGCCACCTAGACCCCTTCCAAAGGGTTCACATGCCAATCTAATAATAAAGCTGTCATATGGGGTGATGTGATTTTAGCTTTCAAGCTGAAGGTTGCTATGGGAGGCTGTTCCCAGCAGCAGCGCTGCACCACATTTGTAAAAAGCCCTTTCCAGCGTCAGACACTGATTTTTGAGTAGGAAAAAATTCACTATTTTTGTTTTTTTAAAAGTCTCATAAAAAGCAGCAGTGCTGGAGAAAAACGTAGAGGAAAAAGCAAACTAAAAAAAATGGGGCTGTAATTTAGAAGCCTGTAGAAATGTGGGTGCATTAAAATCCTCTTCCCAAAGCTAAAGCACCAGGAAAAACCTTTTTTTTTTTTTTTTTTTTTTTTCAAATCTGTGCACATCAGCTGAGTTGCTGCATTTGCCAGCACAGGTTTGCTGGGATGTGGGAGAAGTTAAAGACAATCAGATGATCTCAGGTGCTGTATAAACGAGGTGCAGAAATGGGAACAGTTATTGCAGTGCCTCTGCTGGGAACATCTACTGCGCACAGAGATCCTCACTCAGAAAAAAATTGAGGCATCACTTCACAGCAATTCAGGAGTTTATCACTTTTAGAATTAAAAATATAATACATATATATATATATATACTTGTCCAAGGAATTAAATACTTATATATGCATATATATATAAATGTTTATATATATAATATAGGTAGAGTTAGTATACATATATACATCCAGAGTTATATAAAGTTGGTCAAACACAAATGACTCTCTTCAAACTAACAAACAAGTAAACACAGCGGATATTTTCTGCAGCAATCTGCAAGATTTAGGAGACTGTTACAAGTTGCAGGATTTACAGAGGAAACACAATAAGAAGGAGGATTTAACACAAGGACAGAGTCCTGAAGCAGCAGGAGGAGGAGACACAGTTGCTGTTTACACAGTGAGGTGAAGACCACCAAACACTGATTTATAAAAGGATTTTAATTCACATTGCCAAATCCTTCAGCCATTAAGGGCCTTAAATCTTTGCAGTTAAGTAAAGGAGAGTTGGTAGATGGGATGTATGGATGGAGGTGAATATCTACAGAGTAAACACAGCCCATGGAGATGTGAGAGCAGGAGAGCACAGAGCAGCTCCCGGCCCCTACCCAGGATATGGAGAAGGGTGAGGAAAAAAATCATCCAGTTCCAACCCCTGCCATGGCCAGGAACACTTTCCACTATCCAATGCTGCTCCAAGCCTCATCCAATCTGGACTTGAACATTTCCAGGAATGGAGCAGCCACAGCTTCTCTGGCCAACCTGTGTCAGGGCCTCACCACCTTCCAGGGAAGAATTTCTATCTAATATCCAATCTAAATATACTCTTTCAGTTTAAAGCCATTCCCTCTTGTCCTGCCACTCTATCACCTGTCCAAAGCCTCTCTCCAACTCTCTTGGAGCCCATTTAGGTTCTGGAGGGGACTCTAAGGTTTCCCTGGAGCTTTCTCTTCTCCAGGCTGAACTCAATGATGTTTTGCCTCAAGTCTTATAGGAAGTTCTACAGTGACACCACTGAGATGCTCCTTCTTCATCACGAGCCAGGAGGCAAGAAACCCTCCAGACAGGTTCACAGCCACGAATTTCTGTGATGTCAAAAGTTTCAGACCCAATTTAAACTCTGATGGAAGTTATACACAGGTGAAATCTCAAGACAAAAGAAGAAAAACTGATTTAAGCCCAGTGTTCAGACAAGCAATTGAGATGCTGCAGAAGAGAGATTTGCAAAGCACAGATGGATCTAGCTTGGGTCCTGCACCCCACTGATTTCACAATTTTTGTATCTGAGACGAAATCTCAACATGAATCTGAGAACCTTTTGCCAACACGAGCTTTTGCCAGAACATACAAACAACTCAAACAGAACTCTTGATCAGTAAGTCAGTTTTTGTTTAAATGCCCAAAATCCCAACCAGCAACAATTAGGAGCCCATGGTACCAGACCAAACAAAAACCATTACTGAGAAGCACCAACTGCAGTGGCAGTACCAGAAACACACCATTCAATTAAAATTATTACATTAAGTTTTTTGCTAAAACCAGATGGAATTATTGCAGAAGACCTCACCATCAGCCCACCATCAGAGCCCAGTCAGCCCACCACCACCACCCACCCTCCCTCCACATCCCCAAAATTCTTCCTTCCCTAGCACTCTGCTAATAAACTCAGGGATGTCCTTCTCAGAGGTCTCAACGCGTTGTCAGCAGAAATTCAAATCAATCCAGCCCTGGAAGCAGCTGCAGCAAATAACTCAATCACGTTCATCATTTTAACTTATCCTATTTATGAATCAGGTCAAGCTTGAAATCTCCATTTACATTATCAGCCTTCATGATATTAAGATAATCATGCAGAGGACTGATCAAAGGCTCCTCGTAACTTTGGAGTGCAGGAATTACCATACAATAACACTTTATCTACTCCAGTGTCCTTCGTGACTGTCAAGAATACTTTCTTCCCTAGAAAATAGGACAAGGAACAACACATTGAACAAGAAAGCACTGCCAACATTAAATCTAAGAGTAACAGGGCACAGTGGGTGCTGTATACACATCTCCAAAAAAAAAACCCATGATGATCTTCAGTTTTTGAAACAAAACAGGTTGAGCAGGGTTTTGAGTAACCTGGTCCTGACCCCACCCATGACAGGGGGTTGGAATGAGATGGGCTTGAAGGTCCCTTCCAACCCAAACCATTCTGGGATCCCAATATTTTCTGAAAATCTCGGAGAAAAACAGATATCGAAGCTGCCTTGAGTTTCCTTTATCTCACCTGTATGGAAGGACCTTTTGATATTTTTCTGACTGATACTGAAAATTGCCTGAAATGGTTCTCTAAGGGGCCACAATTTCTCTCAGCCTTGCTTTGATGGGAAGATGAATCCTGCAGCCTCCTGACACCCAGAAATATTCTGCTGATGCTCTTATAGCCCCTCTGTGTTGTCCCTCCAGCAGCTGCAGCACCTGCACAGCATCACCTGGTCACTGCTGCAGATCTGACAAAGCAAAAAAAAAAAAAAAACCAAAAACACAAAAAAAAAAAAAAAAAAACAAACCCAAAAAACAAACAAACAAAAAATCCAGAAAAAAACACCAAGGAAAGAGAAAACACAATTCCTATATTCTCTAAGACCTTTCATTCTTCTGCTCACCTGCCAACCGTATTTTCTCCCTACAACAAATAAAATGTAACATCAGTCTGCTATTTTTGTGGAGAGATGTTTTATCCAGAGTGTGGGCAAACAATTTCTATCCTGATTTTAAGATTATTTAAAGAGGGTAAAAAAAAAAGAAGTAGAGACATAATCTTGTAAAACAGTCTTATGTGGGAAGAAAATATAGGAATATTTTATTGGAAGTGCTTCACTTCTGATACCAGCTATTAAGAATGTAGATTTAATCCTTTATTCATCTCATTTGCAGCAAGAAAACTCTACACATATAGAAAGAAAAATCACATGGGACATAATCCAACAACAATCTCCCCCATTAACTCCAGAACCATGTTCTATTGAATATTTCAGCCGTGATTACACTGTAACAAAATGGCACCATGCCATCAAGTCCTGTAAATTATTTTCTCTCAATACCTCCCTTCCTTGCAAAGATGCCAGGAGGCTGAGGAAAAAAAAGGGCTCCCAGATCAAAGAAAAGGCACTAAAGAAAGGAGGAGGATTCTTCAAGTGACCATCCCAAAGTGAAAAAATTACCTCAGCTGTTGGTGTTGCACCTTCTAGGCAGGATCTGGGCTGGGAATTATTGTACCAAGGGGATGCTTTCTGCAAAGAAATTAAATACAGAGGATTTTAAATTATGGCAACCTGTTCCAAGTCGTAACTTTGAACACATTTAATCCTTCTGAGTGAATTTTAGAGCTTCCAGCGGTAGAAAATTTTCACCTTAGTTTCTCTAATGTGGAAAGAATACCACAAACAGCAGAGATGAAAGCTCAAAACTCTGAGTTTGTGCTCCATGGTTGAGGAACGAGCTCAGAAGGACTCTAGATCCAGTGAGCTTCGACTGGGAATCATGGCTGTTGTTTTTCCAGTCATGACTTAAGTTAAAGAAGAAGCAAACCTTAGCAGAATCACAAATATTGCCCAGCCCAGGCAGCGAGGCTCTAACACAGCCAATTAAATACTTTGTTAAAGATTTTCCGAGCGTTCAAAGGATTGGGATGTGCAAGAAGAGGCTTACAGGGGTATGAGCAGCAACCAGAGTGATGAGTGAGCACATCTGAAAGCAGTAAATTCCAACAGGGATTCAATTTAAATTCCCTGGATGAGTTAGGGAACAGGGAAAGGAGAAAAAACCAAGTTCACTCATGTAACCAAAGTGTTGTGTCCATGAATCCAGCTCTGCTTCTCTACAGCCAAGGAGGAGAGACCAGAGTGCTCCACTGACCATGGAAGGAGTCATGGGGGGTCTCCAGCAAGTTCTTCAAGTCCCCAAAATGCTATCTCGCTGCCTTATGAGCATGCAAGTTGATTTTTCCAATCATACAGGGATTTTACATCAATATGGCTTAAAATTATCTACGCCAGGCCAAATAAATGCAAAACAAGATGGAGAGGAGGCATACTCCTAACAGAAGCTGAAGCTTCTGTTGAAAGGAATTGGATGCCACCACTGGCACCTTAAAAAGAAACTTTGCCCAAGGCTAATCCTTTCAGGTAAGAAATGGGATGCATAGGAAAGAAGGCAGAATAATACCAACAGGTAACTAATTATAAGGGTAAAATATAGTTCATTATAGTTATATAACATAAAATTCATCACTCAGAGGGTGGTGAGGCCCTGCACAGGTTGCCCAAGGAAGCTCTGGATGCCCAAGCCCTGGAAGTTTTCAAGGTCAGGTTGGACAGGGCTTGGAGAAACCTGGGATAGCAGGAGGTGCAAGGTGGTTGGAAGTAGGTGATTTTTGGGCTCCTTCCAATCCAAACCACTGCTGAATTCTATGAAAATTGGTGGTGCAGTAGTCATTTTGTTCTTAATATTTTTAATAGAGAATATAGAAATATTCATTTTATTTAGAATAGAATTAATTATTTAATAGAAATCATTGAGAGATGAAGAGCTGAAATGCTTCTTGCCCCAGGGAGACTGGGCAGAAAAAGGAGACACACTGAAGGAATGAGTTCGATTTGGAAACTGGCACCAAACAGAGCAGAAAAAAAACTCAATAAGGAATGGTTTAGAGAAGAATCTCTCAGCTTCCTACCACATACTAGAAAAAAAAAAAATCTCCCCCCCCCAAAAAAAAAGGACAAAAAGGAATACTCAAGAGAAAGTGATTTTTTTTTTTTTTTTTTTTTTTTTTTTTTTTTTTTTTTAATAATTGACTGTAGCACAGGTTTTGGAGGCCAAGGACTCCAGGACCCAAAGGCAAGGGAAGCACATAACAAGACCAAAGCTGTCATAACTAAGTTGCAACATGAAATGCTGAAGTCAAGCCTTAATGATTTGCCATCAGCAGAAATCCAGGGAGGAATCATCACCACATTTGCATACCAGGACATTGCTTATTCTTCTTTTGAACATTTTATTACTGATCACCATCCATAAGAGAGATTCTTGAGCTAAATGAAGCCTGTGGCTCTCCAGGCAATTCCTAGACTACTTCAATTAAGGCACCATTAAGCCTTCAGAGAAGCAGATGCCAATCCATGTAAAAGTTACACAACTGAGCGGGGTCTAATTACACTGAATTCAAGAGATACATCACATCCCCAACAGATGTCATTTCATAGGAAGCTTTTTCTGTATCTCACAATCTTAAGATCGTTGGAGATGTTCTCGCCTGTATTATCCCTTGTTAGAAAAGAAAAGACCATCCAGAGTCATCTGCTGAAAGCTTAAGATGGGATAAGTGGCAAACAGAAGAAAAAGACACTGATACAGTGGAGAGCCAATGATAAAAAAAAAAAAAAAAAAAAAAAAAAAAAAAAAAAGTAAAAGTTTACATGGAGAAACAATTTCTTCCTTCCCATTTCACACTTTTTTGGTGGTAGGATGATATTTTGGCTTCCTTTGGCATGTTTATTCAGGGTCTGTACAGCCAAGCAATTGCACATTCTTGAGAATTGGTAATGCTACAAGGCCAGTTCATCCATTCCCTGAAAAGAGTTTCATGAACGATGTAAAACAATTAAGTGCCATGAAAAGGGTTCTTGCACACAGGTCCAGGTGGCAGAACACCCCAAAGTATCTTTTGGGTTAAGATGCTGATCAAATTTTCTGTTCTGCATTTAAATGGAAAAAGAGAGTCCAAATCAACTCTGAAGCAGCCATATATAAGTACTAAAATTAATATCATCTAAACACAGAAAGTCAAAAAATAAATTCTTAACTGCCTTCTCACATAACGCAGAAAGCACATCTATTCTTAAGCATTCACCAAGGCCACTGAGTTTGGGAATAAGACAGATGGGAGAACATGTAGGAGAATATGTTCTCTGAATACTTCCACAAATAGGCTACCAAAAGTCAAGAGAGATGCTGTGTCAAAGGGATGCAGAAGTCACAGGAGATGCATTTCTTGATATTCCACTCCAGGAGGGAGATCTGAGCAGAGAGAGAAGCCTTTACTACTTGTTCCCCTGGCACTGCTTCCAGACACTCATCCTATAGATCTCCTGTATTTTCAAACAAAATGGCCATGGCTGTGGAGTGACAGATGCCACTTTTCCAGCCTTTCCCACCAACATGGTGATGATCATCACAGAGTGACAGTGATATGAGAATCATCAAATCTGTGCTGAGCTTCCCTCTCACTGTCCCATTCTCCCGCCTTTTCAGATGCTCCTGTAACTTGAAGCTGTTGGACAGCTTAAAAATTGGAGGGAAAAGAAAAAATAAATATAAAAATCCTAAACTGAAATTATCAGCCTGAAAATTGAGAGAAATAGAAAGGGTAGGAACACTTCTCCTATGTAGACAGGATGAGAAAATTGTGGCTGTTCAGCCTGGAAGAAGAAGGCTCAGGAAACCTTAAAGTCTTGTCCAGTACCTAAAGGAGCCTTCATGAAGGTGAAGAAGAATTTTTCACATGGGCATGGAGTGATAGGACAACAGAGGAATGTATTCAAATGAAGGAGTGTGTGTTTAGAATATTTATCAGGAAAAAATTCCTCCCCTGAGGGTGGTGAGGCCCTGGCATGGGCTGCCCAGAGAAGCTGTGGCTGTCCCATCCCTGGAAGTGTCCAAGGCCAGCTTGGAATGGGCTTGGAGTAACCTGGGACAGTGGAAAGTTCCCTACCCATGGCAGGGGTTGGAATGAGATGATTTTTAAGGTTCATTCCAACCCAAACCATTCATGATTTAGCAATTTAGGTTTCTCATTTACATAATCTGACAAAAACCCCCCAAAAAACCCTGTGAGAAGCAGATGTCCCCCAGCCTGAGGGGGAGGCCTGGAGACTCTGCTCTTGTTTTCCAACTATCCTGTGCCCAACCAGCAAATGACACAGTTTGTTTCCAACATAAATCTGTTGTGCTCCAAAAAATGAATCCACCCACATTACCCTCCCATTGTTGAAGAAATTGGGACCATAATTAAGTAGAGCACAGAATTAGCAGAAAGGTGTCCTTCAGTTGAACAGTGACCCGATTTTTGTCACTTTAATAAAAAAAATGAGATCTATATAAACTATTTCATGAATTTGCTTTTCTATTTTAAGGATTTCTCACCATCTTGACTGCAAACAAAACACAGGGTCTTGTTTGCAGTCGAGTCAGAGCAAAACTGATGAATGCCAACACAGCTGGATCTCAACAGCCCTTCCGCTAAACTGCCACGTAGAAATTAAGGGAGTGACAGAGATTACCAAGAAAAATACAGCAACACACCTGTAGGTGTCCAATCAAGATCATTTCATGGAGTGGGAAACAATTCCAGGTGCAGAGGAAGCATGCAACAGAAGGCACACACAGCAGAGTTTGCATTAGTGCAGCTGCCTTCGTTGCAATGACCCTAATTGGCATTTCCAGATGTGAGGCAGGAAAATCAGCTGACGGGAGAATCTTTGCATATAACCCTAGAAAACCTAGGTTGAAGAGATATGGAGCTCTATACAGCATGCATGGAGAAAAAAATAAAATTAAAAATCCTACTAATCCTATCCTAAAAAATTCTACTTTTGTTTCCACAATCGAGCCGGTTAAAGCAGCCCATGCTCTCCACTTGCTACTAGCAGCACTTATTTATCACCATCCTCAATTCTGAAAGCAAACTCCAAGTGATAATGTATGATCTCCCTGCAAAACCAAACTGAGATGGATGGAGGACGAGGGGTATAATTTAAGACAGTTTCTATTGCTCACAGGACCAGAACGCTGCATTCAGGCTGCAGGAAAGGTCATTAGAAATTGAAGGCAGCAGAAGATAACAGGAAAGTTTACAAACAACATTTCAACGGGAAAAAAAATGAGCTCATTTGGGCACTCAGGGAAAAGAGCAACAGAGAGGAAGTCTGGATGTGCAAGAGCTTTCCTCACTGCAGGCACAGGAGCGAGCTCATCTCCAGAGCTCCTGATGGAGCACACGAGATGTGCATCAGTGCCATCAATAGTAGCACCCAGTGTGGCAGGAATCTCCTCCTTCAAAGTCACCCATACCAACAGCACAGTTTGGAGTCATCTCCTGCCTCCCAGATGGCTCATTCCTGTCAGTGCAGCAGTCTGGGGAGCCAGGATCTCCCTGCGGTGGAGTGCACGGGATCGCTGCCCCGAGCTGGCTGCGCTTCAGCTTTCAGCTTTTTGTGAGCACTGCAGGAGATAAGAGCTCAGATACAGGAGATAAGCAGCGTAAAAGAGTTCACCTCCTCCCTCCTGAACACTCATCAGATGAAAACAGCTTCTCAAGTAAAGAGAGACTCATTCTGTGTTTTTTTTTGAAAAAACATATAGAGTCTGCATTGCCTGTGACCTGGTTGAAGGGAAGCTCCCTGTCCATGGCAGGAAATTGGATTGGGATGGGCTTGAGGTCCCTTCCAACACAAACCATTCCATGATTCCATGATTCTATGTCATCAGCAGACAATTGACACACGTTGGCTTCAGTGGGTTCTCCATGGTTGAAATTCCAGTTGGGAGTTTTAAGGAGAAAAGTCTTGTGAGGAGAGACTGTGGGAACTGGGCCTCATTTTTCAGGAGAACAGCGAGAGGAGAATCTCATCAATCCCCCAGATATGTCCAAGGTCGGTGTCAAGAGGATGGTGCCAGCTCTTTTGATGATGCTCAGCAACAGGACAAGGAGCAATAGCTATAGACTAAACAACAATTCCACCTCAACACGGGGAAAACTTCTTTCCATGGAGGGTGACAGAGTCCTGGAACAGGGGGTTGGATTGGATGATTTCCAGAGCTCCCTTCAACCCTAAATATTCTGTGATTTTTGTGAATATATGAAGAAGCTCAATCTAACAGGACAGGCTGAATCTTACCCTACTTTCCTTCCTAAATTTGGACTATCCACATGGACACACCTGCTTCAAAAACACTGAGGATCTCTGAAACACAGGTATCCACCCTGACCTCACAGAGGGGCTACTTTCCATAAATGAGTTCCTTGACATTCTCATTTCTTTAGTTCCACTTCCAGGGGAGGAGAGGGATACTTAAATACACTGAATGTTAGGTAATTCAGTTATTTGGAATCAGGAAGATTAAGGACAATGTCCTAAATGTCCAACTTGCAGAACATCTTGGAGAAAAAGGCACACATCCCTTCTACCCTTTTGTAGAAGGCTTAGCAGTGACATCTACACCCAGGCTTAGCAGTGACAATCCCACACATCTCTTTTGCATAGCACTGAGGAATGCAGAAATCAATGGTGAGTCCCCAACCATGTCCCCTAGAAAAAGCTTCCTGCCATGACAAACCCTCTTCTCCTCCTCCACGTCACCATGATTCTTCTGTCACAACCTCTCCACATCCTCCCTGTATCCATGGACACTCCCCCTCTTCTGCTTCAAGTCCCATCCACATCTCAATTTGTCTCCAAAGCATCCAGAGAGGCAACAAACAACCCACATAGTAATCTAGACCTGGACACATGCTAACAGATAGGCAGGATGATACCAAAAAAAAAACAGATAATCAGTGAATTTGCCTGAGTTTTCCTCGGAGGACATTGAGATATTAAGTCCTTATGTGCTTGGTGAGCACATACATTGATGGCTGGGTGGAGGAGAAAATCGGTGAACTGTATTGTCCTCTGATGTGATTAACTCCACCAATCTACTTCAGCGGAAGAGGCAGAAAAGACACCTTTAAGGAGAAAGCCTTAAAGGAAGTGAGAGACTTCAAACTATCAAAAAAAAGAAAAAAAAAAATCCTGAAAACAACCCAGTGTGCTCATCTGCTCTTACTTTCAGACCCGTGCCCAATATTTTATTTGTATTTAATTTTCTAGTTCGCCAAGTAGAATAAACCATTCCTGAGGCTTCCAGCTTTATTTACACACTTGGTTAGGACTGAGATGAACACTCTAACCTGTCATTGAAGGTTTCAGGCGCTCTGAGCTCTGCTTTGCACTCCATGAAGGCTTTGCTCTCCACATCACAAAGAATCAGAAATCGTTAGGATTGGAAAATACCTCTGATCGAGTCCAACCATTAACACAGCACCACCACCATGTTCATCACAAAACATGTCCTCAAGAGCCATATCCACACTTTTTGGAACATTTCCAGGAATGATGACTCCACCACTTCCCTGTGCAGCCTTTTCTAATGCTAAACCACCCTTGCAGTGAAAGAGTTTTTCTGAAAATCCAATCTAAACCCTGCTTGGCCAACTCAAGGCATTTCCTCTCTATTTGTGACTTGCTGCCTGGGAGAAGAGACTGATCCCCAATTCTTCCAGGTAGCTTTAGAGAAGGGATAAGGTCCCACTGAGAGAATGACACTGTCCAGAAAAATCTCCCTCCATCCTACCACACAGACAAGGTTCCACCATGTTGCAGTAGCTGAAACCAGGCCCTGCAGCTGGGAATGCAGCAAGATTAATTTAACCCAAGAGAAAGCACAAGCTGCCTCATAGAATTGAAACTGCATCTTGTCTGTCCAAATATCTAAGCATTTTAAAAATTATTTTTGGTAGAATTTTCTTCAGAATGAATCAGACTCTGGAGCTGGCTTAGCACACCAAGGCCAAAATATTGAAGAGGGCTGAAATCCATGAATCCACTTAAAAGAGAGTGGAGCCCTGACTTTTATTGGCTCAAAATTACGCAAAAAGACATCTTTGGGCTGCAGCTCTGTGATGAATTAGCTCTGACAAGGGAGGTAACTCAAGACCTCCCTCCCCACAGTGATCCCTCCCTGCCCCACATCACAGCAGCCTCTCCGCTCTCCTGCTAACACAGGGACCAGCAGCTCAAGCTGTAATTCAGATCAATGAAACATTCAGTTAAAAATAACAGGCCAAACCTCCTCCATTGCAGGAGAGCCTTTCGTATCACAAATGATGAAAGCACGTTTCTAAAAAAAGCAAGCTGAGTTGAGAGCAGACTCTGAGAAGGTGGTAAAATAAACAGCTCCGAGCCCAGCCAGCAGAATGAGGGCTGGGCTGCTCCAAGCATTGCTGGGGCTCCAGAATAACCCTGACAGTGGGAACACAGGTCTCAATGCCCCCAGTTAGTGGCTACCTAGTCAAAGATGATGCCTGGCTCCCATCCTGGTCTGGCCTGATGATGATGCAGGAGCAGGACATTCAGAGGACACCACCACCCTCTATTGTGAGCTATTCCTTGGGCATCTCCCTGCCTGTGAGCTGTGTTATTCCTGCCTCATAACTGGCAGACAGAGAGAAAAGGCTGGGATGCAGTTTCCAGGGTCCAGAACATCATCCTCGTGGTACCACAAGCACTTGGCCTGTGGTGCTTGCTGAAACTGTGAGCGAAAAGAGAAGCAACATCCCCAAGGTTTCTTACAACTACTTTTATGATTGATGCTGGAAAACAGGAGGGATGGGGGGAGCAAGTTTTTTTTTTTTCCTTTTTCATGACATCTAAGCACCACTAAACAAACAACCAGCTGTCTTCATCCTGCAGTCCTCATGGATGTCTCTCTGCAACAGAGGGATGCACCACAGCATCTCGCCTCGCATTTCCCATCTGCCAGGATTCAACACAGCAACTGTGGCTTTTAATGCCTTTTACAAACATCTAATTCACTCTGTATTAATCCCTCAGAGCAGCTACTCCTTCATTTTACCCTTGGAGACACCAAGCTAAAATATTCATCAGCTTGAACACAAAAACCTACAGCTCTAAGCAGTTGTTGAGGACAGAGGACGTGCTGTTACGCAGTTCTCTGATATATACAGCAGTATAACACCATCCTTGCAATAAAAGTACAGAATGAGCTTCTAAAGATGTCTTTTTACTGGATGTTTATAAGTGGATTGAGGTTTAATGACAAGCTCCTCTTGCTTATTTCTCACTTTTTCTCATCTTTCTTTTTGGGGGAAGGGAGGCTGACAGGGGCTGTTCTTTCTCAAGCTCAATATTAAATAAAAGAGACCCAAAAATATATTGAAAATGCACTCTTAAGTTCATGGCACAAGGCATATTTCAAAGAATGCAGCTGAAAACCTCCAAACTATCCAAAAGCTATTTCAATAAGGTATTTTCACTTACTCAGGACATTCAAGACATTGACACAACTTCTAAAAAGATGAATCTTTTCTAAGCATTTTAACTCAATTAAATGGACAAAACTCCAGCACAGGAGGTGACAATACCCCATATCCCACATCTATCTTCCCAGGTTCCAGAGGGCTTCCCAAAGCTCATTGTTTTCAGGGGAGCTTTCAAGCAGTCCTTCAGCTGACCCTTGCATGTTCCAGATATCTCCAGAAATCTCTTGTGCTGAAGGAGCAAACCATGGATGTGTGCATTATCTCATGGTGTGTATTCCACATCTTAGCTACAACAAATCACAAACACGGAGTAGAACCTGACACACATTTATTAACTTGACCTTTGACTACGTGAGAGCCAAAGCAAGAGACTCCAGCACATCAATACTCCTCCAGCAGCACTGGAGATTGTTCAGATCTCAAACCTTGCAGGGAAATGAACAACAGCATCGAACCCTGCAGTTGTTTCACCTTAAATAGATAGAAGGGAGGTGCTGAAACTGAAGTGATGTCTTTACAGTTCAGGCAATCTGGGTTCAACTCACAGGGTTGAATAAGCTCTGGAGTGCAGTAGGAGAATTAAAGACAAGTCACAGTCCTCTCACCTCATCCAAATCATCCTGGAGCTGCGAAATAAACCAGGAAAGATTCCTGGTTGAATGGGATGTTACCTTGCTTCAGTACAGCACAATAAAAATGGACTCACATCATTTTAATTTTTAACGTTCAAGTAGATTAAATTAAAATAGTCCAAAAAACACTAATGCAAAAAGATGCAACAATTGTAATCAAGATGGCAAGAAACTGGCAATGTGTTCACCACTGGAACAGTTTGGGAGTTACCCTGAACCAGTCCATACCACTGATCAAGGCATTTCTTTGCATCAGCCTGCTGCAGTAGGCAGATAAAACGTAGCTGTGCTGTCTACATGAAACGTGTTTAGATAATATAATCCTTGCAAAGTGCCTTTCTATTTGAAGCAAAACCAGAAAGAATTATACGCTGCATTAAGTATTTTCTTCTTTGTCCTCTTCTCGACCGTCTGCAAGATCAATTAAAGTGCTTTTGCATAAAACAGGCAGAGAGAAGCACGTTCCAAAAGATAAATAAATAACGAAGCCACTCTTTGCTTTCAATATGACGCCTGAAGAAAACAAGCGTAACGACTTAAAGATTCCCACAGTGAAAAAGAAGAAAATGCTGAAGGTTTAATCATACACTTACAAGGCAACAAAATAGATTTCTCAACTCTTAATATCTCTTGTGAAATTTAAGCACTCAGACACAAATATTAGTAACATGCTGCAGCAAGCTGAGTCGTTTCCCCTGCCCTCACACAGGAGTATGTGAGAGTCCCTCCCTTGCGCTCACATTTGCTGTTTCCATCACTGTTCTGTTTGCAAAAATATCCAAATGAAGCTGTGAGCACCTCGTGGTTTAACACATTCCTCTCCTTATGGAGGTCTTGCTGTCCTGTAGCTCAGCAACCTCTCTGCCCAGAAGCAATGCAACATCTGGAAGCACCAGCATGACTCTGCAGGCTGACCCTCAAGGTGACTCATGGCCACAGCCTTGGCACAGAGAGCAACACTCAGTTCAACTGCTCTCCCAGTCACCAACTGGAATGGGAAGTGGGGGAAGAGGGAGAGAGAACAACCCACCAAAATAAAATTCAAGACCTACTTTCTTCTTCCTCAGAATACCCTTTGCCGTGTCTTCACATACAAGGGAGGAACTGTTCCCATCAAAAACCCGTAATAGTTTCTAAGAAAGAAACTTTTTACAATGAGGGTGGAGAAACAGTGGCACAGGTTGCCCAGAGAAGCTGTGGCTGCTCCTCCCTGGAAATGTTCAGGGCCAGGTTGGACAAGGTTTGGAGCAGTCTGGGATAGCAGGAGGTGTCCCTGCCCGTGGCCGGGGGATTGGAACTGGACACCTTCAAGATCTCTTCCAACCAAGCTACTCCATGATTCTGTGATCCTATTTGGCCCCAGAGATTTGCGCTGGCCTAAGTGGCACAGTAGGTCACAGACCATTTCCCTTTGGATTATGGAGGCTTCAATCTGCTTCCTGTCCCTCCAGCAGTGGGAGTCATCCCACCATGATTCCATCAAGGCAGCTGCGCCGTATTTTTCCATCTGCACAGTAACTTCCAGTTTGTTGCCCATACTGGGGGCACTGTTGCAGATGGACTTCAACTGGGCTGTTGATCCCACCACCGTTTTTGGGGAAGAAACCCTAATTACTACATGGACATTCTCAGGAACTTCCATGGTTTCTAACACATCAATAATCCTGGTGCCCTTGGTGCTGCAGGGATCTCCATCCCCTACCTCCACTGAGACAGCAAAACTAAGGACCTCACTGTCACAGATCCCACGATAAAAAAAATAAAAAAAAAAAAAAATAAAAAAAAATAAAAAAAAAAAAATGAATTCTGCAGGTGATATCAGGCTCAGAGCCAGGTATTGATCAAATGGATCTTCCATCAGCATTCCCTGCAACTGGAAGAGTAGGGAGAACACTTGTGTTTCTTATGCCTTAACAACTCAACCTCCCACGAAAATACAAAAGAAGGGAGAAATCACTGCTCTACACAATCGAAACAGGAGGAAAATAACTTGCAATATTAAAATAAATTAAAAGCAAAAAAAAACCACAAAAATAAAAAAGAAAACCAAACACCCAAGAAATGAAAATAAAAGCTAAGAGGTGAATAATTCATTTAGGCAATGTGCAATGCCCATATTATACCTGAATTGTTTACACTGAAGGTTCATGGTTTAATCAGAAACCACTGGAACAAGAAAAAACAGAGTCATAACTACAACATTTATCTTGAGCAAATGAAATAGGTTTCTGGGTGAGGCATTTTCATTTAAAACAGAAAAAAAAAAATAGGTTGCAGTTTGTGAAGTGACCAGCAAGGGGAGTCGGTGCCCAGAGCTTTGAAGGAACCACACAGATGCAGTTTTGGGTGGAAAACCTAAAATAAACAATTCTGAGGTAGTGAGATTGATAAACATTGAAGAACGCCAGAGGATCGCTGTAGGATGATGGACAGAGAGCAGAAAAACCCACTAACCTGGAAAACAGAGAGGGTTTGACAGAAAAAAAGTCATGTTTTGCTTGGAATTGGACTGTCTGTCCCTGCAAGACTTAATGGAGAGCATGTAATAGAGAGTTCTTGAAGGGAAAAGGCAAAGGACAAATGAAATCAAGTCAGGGTGGAGCTTAGGATGAGAAAATAAGGGTTAATCTCAAAGTATAGGCTCTGAGCACAATATTCTGGTACTCACATGAAAAGACTTTGGCCAATGGTGGCCTTGAGAAGACATTAAGGAGGGTACCAGATGTCTGGCAGAAGATGTCAGAGGACTAAGGCTGATCAGACACCCTGTCACTGAGCCCCAGAACCAGAAAAAATAGGGGAAAAAAACATAAATTAAGGACTAAAAAATCACCCCTTCGCCTTGAGTGGATTTAATAATATTATAAAGCATTTAAAGCAAATGCAGCAGTAGGAACTCATTAGGCTCTGTATGGGGAACAGCAGCAAAATCACTGCTGCAGCTCCAGCCCATGTCTGGGCTCATCAACAGAAACGGGGCCACCCCGGGCTCCGGGGCCACGGGGAGGGGCACTCGGAGCTTTCGTCCTCTTGCCCCGCTAATCTCATTAACCTCGTATTTACTCTGTTGTTGTAATTACTCAGAACGTTAATAGGCACCATTTATGCATATTATTTACTGAATGTTACAAATCTCTTTTAGCTCCGGGTATGAATCGGGGCTGGAAAATGCCAATGCTCCACGTGCTGTGGAAAACGGAGGGAGAGAATGAAAAATATTTTTTAAAAAATTAAAACCTTTTTAGGATTGTTTTAAAAATAGAAATTTCTTCAACATCTTAACTTCTTCTTGCAAGATAATCAATCAATTCAGACAAATATATCCATCGATTTTACTTATTCCATTAATAACATTCTAAGAAGGAAAAAACAGACACTAATGCCAAAAATACCCAAGAAAAGACCTATTTCCTACTATTAAGTTGGAGTCCATGAAAACCCATTCCAGCCATGATACAAATTACGTTAACGATATTCCAGGTGGGAAAAACAGATGCAGTTTAAGAAAAGCGTTATTGCTGTTAAAGAACTCCATAGGTTTTACAGACACAGTCTGTTACACTTGAAAAATGGAACTTTCTGACCTCTGTTCTAGCAGAGAACACCCAGAAAACTCTGGTTGGCCAGAAAGCCCAACTCAAAGTCAACGTCCATGAGCAAGGGACATCCCAGAGCTTAATGAGCAGCCAGGATCAGATGTCAGGGAAGAATTTGGATGGAGATCACCCATTATTAACCAGTTAAAACAAGAAACCACTGCAAGAGCAGAGGATGGCATCCAGAGGGAATATCTGCAAGAGCAAAGCCCACAATATTCCTTCACCCACCTCCAGAGCGTGGGTCTATAACACACAGCATCACCTCCCACCGAGCTGAAAGGATATGGAAAAAAACCAACCAAATCAAAGACAAAAAAAATTAAATGGGAAGATTATTGAAGAAAGAAAACAGAAAATTACCTCACCCACAATTTTATTCTGCTGTGTTGTGGAGCACTTGTTGGGAACTTGGCAGCCACAGCCAATGGACCCAAGGTCCAGCTCAGCAGTATTGTTCCTGTTCAGATAAAAAGAAGAAAAAAAAAAAAGAAAATCAGATGTGAAAGCAGAACAGCTTTTATCTGCTCTGTTTGCTTCAGTCTGAAGCTCAGGAGTTCCCAAGACTGAGGTTTTAGCCATATCTTTAGATTCGACTGGGAGTTTTCACACCCTGTGAATTTGTTAAACATACCCATATATTAGGCACGCTTTGCTTTTGGCCTACACAATGTCTGTGACAATGGAACAACACACCAAAAAAAAAAAAAAGGAAACAAAAAAAACCACTTCTTCCCTTTAATTTCAGGGTGCAAACATAAGGGGATGCCTAGTGAAACACAGCAAGCAATTTTTATTTTCCGCAGCCTCTGATTTCCACATATTGTCATTTCTGCCTGCTTTGCAATGTCATATTTTTAATCAGTATCAGTCAGTAAACATGATCTGGTTTCAGTCCGTTTTTACTACATTTTTACTGCATTTCCCACAAAAAGAAAGCCTGTGCAAATGAAGGGGATTGCTGAGAGAGAACCACACAACTGAGACAACCAAGCAGACCCAGAACAGGACTTGTGAACAATTTCAGGGATGATGATTCCACCACTTCCTGGACAGTCTGTTCCAATGTTTGACCACCTTTCAGTGATTGAAATTTTTTCTTATAGCAAATCCAAACTTGCCCTGGTGCAGGCTGAGGCCATTTCCTCTCTATCAGGAACAGCATCCAAAAGGATCCAACAACTCAGATAACTCCGGTGACTTTAATAACATCCTAAACTCATTTCCCACACACATACTTTCACAACTGATTTTTCTATTTTGATCCAAATTTGGAAACCCAATGCTTCAGAAGGAATTTAAGATGCTTTTAATGTGTTTATTATGCTCTAATAAAAAAAAAA